>CM054937.1:2760745-2838245 GCA_029168755.2 Tillandsia fasciculata | reverse complement strand
AATAAACTTTGTATGTATCTATTTCAACATGTGTGTATGCTACTCATACCGCGCAATTGGCGCGATTTGTTTGTAGGCATGAAATTGCAGGTGTTGTCCAAGCAGTTGGTTCCGATGTTAAGCGCTTCAAAGTCGGTGATCATGTCGGAGTTGGGACTTACGTCGACTCGTGCAGAGATTGTGAGTACTGTAATGTTTTCCGAGAGGTTCACTGTGTGAGCTTCCCGACATCTACTTTTAACAGGCTAGATTCGGATGGTACAATCACTAAAGGCGGATATTCCAGCTATATAGTGGTTCGCGACAGGCAAGCAACTTCTCATGAACAAATTGATCAATCTCTGTCGCAGAAAAGAGCACAAAATTTTTGCAGTAATCTTGCGACGTAATCTGTAACCATAAGCTAACAAGTTCACAAGTTGGTGCTTATTATGTCGACAGGTTTGTCGACAAGATACCTGATGGGTACCCATTAGAGAAGGCGGCGCCACTACTATGCGCGGGGATTACAGTGTACGCACCGATGATGCGCCATAAAATGAACCAACCGGGCAAATCTCTTGGCGTGGTTGGGCTCGGTGGGTTGGGTCATATGGCTGTGAAGTTTGGAAAAGCCTTTGGATTGAACGTATCCGTTATTAGTACGAGTGAGTCTAAGCGCGAAGAAGCCATCAAAGTTCTCAAAGCAGATAAATTTGTGGTATCATCAGATAAACAGCAGATGGAGGTACTTCTATCTCAGATGTGCCGATCGACCTATCGAATTTCGTGTTGAATCTCTTGTTCATAGTCATTACAACACTCGACTTACTTTCGTTGCAGTCGCTGACCAAGTCCCTGGACTTCATTATCGATACTGCTTCTGGCGACCACCCATTCGACCCGTATCTTTCGCTCCTGAAGATCGATGGTGTTATGGTCTTGGTGGGCTTTCCTAGCGAAATTCGAATCAGTCCTCTAACACTCAACCTTGGTACTTGTTTTTTTTTCTCTCCCTTCGCATCAATCCTTCGAAACTACATTCATATGTCAATCACAGTTAACATGTTGTTTCTTTCGCTGGTAGGTGCGAGATCGCTTGCAGGGAGTGCAACTGGCGGTACCAAGGAAAGGCAAGAGATGATCGACTTTTGTGCGGCGAATAAAGTGTACCCAGATATCGAGCTCATTAACATCGACTACATCAATGAGGCTCTCGATCGGCTTACTAAGAGTGACATCAAGTATCGTTTCGTGATCGACATTGCGAATTCTCTTAAGTGATGATTCTAAATTTTCTACATGTATCCAGTATATAGTAGACACAACATATAGTTGATTATGTGTGCTTGCAGTTAAGATACTGTTACTGTTATTGCTGATACATGGAACTCTTGCATCCCTCTGGAATAAAAGTTTTGTTGTCTTTTTGGTGAATTTAGTCAAATTTGTGTTTGAATGATCTTTGTTTTTGGTTATGTTCTGTTCAAATTTATCAGTAGATTAGTTTGGAACTAGAATCTGATTTAAATAAATCACTCAATCCAAGAAACTGATGAAACACAAATCAATCCTAAAAACACGAGACGCCTTATTTGAATACATGAACATCTTATTTAATATATCTTTTTAATTTATTTAAAATATTAATAATATTTAATAGATCAGGAGTGTGATTAAATATTTAGGATGGAGATCATATTTTGCTTTCAAGTTATTTTATCATAATATAATAAAGGAATAATTGCCTGTGTAACCCTAAAATCTGAAGAAATATCTGATTTACCCTTCTTATTTTTTTCTTTCCAATATACCCTTCATACGTTCCACCGTTATTAAAAATACCCCTACCGTTTTCCTTTGTTAAGTTAACTAGGGTTAAATTAGAGTTAAATAATAATCGGAGTTGAAAACTATCAGATATACCTATTTTGCCCGGGTTTAGGGTTTAGGATTTTTTAGGATTTTAGGGTTTTAGGGTTTAGGGTTTAGGGTTTTTTACACTCTGTTTGGATCTGGTATAAAGGGGATATCCCCCTTTATACCCAAACAGGTTTGGGATATCCCCGTTTGGGGATATCCCCCCAAACAGGAATATCCCTGGGAATGGGGTTGGGATATCCCAACCCCATCCCCATACCCACTGGAATATCCCCATTTCCCCTAACCCGTGATCCCTGCACTTTTTCCACTCCTCATCTCCTTCTCCGAAACCCCTCCTTCTCCACTCCTCATCTCCTTCTCCGCTCCTCATCTCCTTCGTCGCCGCGCCGCGCCCCCTCCTCGTCGCCGATCTGTGGACGTTGGTCCCCCTCGCCGTCGCCGCGCCCCCTCCTCGTCGCCGATCTGTGCACGTAGGTCCCCCTCGCCGTCGCCGCGCCCCCTCCTCGTCGCCGATCTGTGCTCGTTGGTCCCCCTCGCCGTCGCCGCGCCCCCTCCTCGTCGCCGATCTGTGCACGAAACCGCTCCTTCATCTTCATCTTTTCTTCTTGCTTCGCCGATCTGTGCTCCCCGCTCTCCCCCCCTCGTCGCCGGACTAGGTGAGTGCATCTCCTTGTGGGTTTTTTTTTTTTTGTGATCCGCGGCCATCGAGCTTGTGGGTTTTTTTTTTTTCTGATCCCGCGGCCATCGAGCTTGTGGGTTTCTTTTTTCCCCGGTTCTTGTACAATCTGTGATCCCTGCTCCCTTCTTGTCAAGTGCACGAAACCCCTCCTCGTCTCCGATCACCGCTCGTCGCGCCCCCTCGTCGTCGCCGAAAATTGTGAGAGAAATCCGTGTGGGTTTCTTTGCCGTGGAGTCTTGCTCCTCGAGCTTGTGGGGTTATTTTCTTGCTTCCCCGATCTTTGCCGTGATCCTTGTCCGCTTCTTTGCCGTGGATCCTTGGTCCTCGAGCTAGTGGGTTTTATTCCTTGCTTCACCAGTAGAGCCAGAGCCTCCAGAGGTTGAGGTGGAAGCGACCACTACAAATTATAGTACATCTGAGTCACGGCGGGGTGACGACATTCGCACGAGTATTACCAATGAGTTGTGGAATAATAGAAGTTGATAAATCATTGTAACTGACTAATAGTTTGTAAATATTAGATGTACTGGTGTGATAGTATGTTAGTCAACTTGTATTGCTTGTTTTCTTGTTTATATGTAATGTTAAGTGGACTGTTAATTAAAAACTGTGATTTATCGGGTATGATGTAATTTCAAATATTATTGAGAGATGTATTGTTTGATGCTAATTTCCCTTTATTAGCAGTTTTTTAATGGTAAATTAAAAATCGTTATTGTTTGATGCAAAATTTTTTAAATTGTTTGTTCATATATATTATTAATAAATCTTTGTTATACTGAATGATTTTGCCAAAAGTTGTAATTTAATCTATATTTTAATAAAGCTGATAATTGTTTATTTTATTTCAAATTATTAATTTTATAATTTATACAATATTTTAATAATTTTTTTAAATATTATTCTGACATCGTTATCGTTATTGTTTGAAATTAATTTAAATATTTAATCGTGAAATATTATAATTTTTAATCGTAACAAATTAATTTTTACACAAATTAAAATTAAGTAGAATTTTATATAGTATATAATTAATTAAATATAATATATTAGATTTTCTATAATTAATTAATTCTAATATATTATTTAATTATCACATTTATAATATAAATAAAAGTACAGGTCACATCGTCATTAAACCAAAAAGTCAACTTTATACCTCTATTTCTCAATCCCCAATCCAAACACCTATTTTCTTACACCAGGTTTAAACCAGGTTTATCCCTCATTCCCAACCAAACACAATTTAGGTTTATACCAGGTATATCCCTTACTTTATACCTATACCTGGTATAACTCATTCCGGTATATCCCACATCCAAACGCTACCTTAGGGTTCTAGGGTTTAGGGTTTAGGGTTCTAGGGTTTAGGGTTTAGGGTTTTAGGGTTTAGGATTTAGGGTTTTAGGGTTTAGGGTTTAGGGTTTTAGGGCTTAGAGGTTTAGGATTTTAGGGTTTAGGGTTTAGGGTATATTTGAAAGGGCAAAATAGTAATTACACACAGATAACGGCAGTTCCAAACGGTACACTAACAGAGTTTAACTTCAGGGGTATTTTGGAAAGAAGTTGGAACGTAAGAAGGGTAGTTTTAATATTAGCCTTCTAAGAGAGGTAAATTTGAAAACAGAAAAATTTTTAGGGATATATAGAAAATTGCCCCTATAATAAATTATTTTGTAGGTGGAATATATTATTTTTTCTGATCACTGATAACTAAATCTTTTGGCCATATTTAGATGTCTAAATAAGTTATTTAATAAAATTTTCTTCGACATGAGAATTTTGTATTATAATTGCAAATTAGAAGTATAATGAAATGTCCAAAATGGAGTAGCACATAACCCTTCTAGAATTAAATTACTTATAGGTGAAATATGCTATCTTACTACATTATAAATACGAGAGCCTTTCAAAGAGCAAAATACAAGCCCTTACTTTTAATTATATAATAATAACTTTTCTACCGAATAACTTGACCTTTAAGAAATAGAAATTAAACTTCTAGCATTCAATTGCACAAACAAAAAATTTCACATTTTATTTTAGAATTTTAGAATTTTTTTTTTTTAAAAAAAAAACTATCTATCTATACCTATATATATTTTTTCTTATTTTTTTTGTTATGTGTTATAAATTTTATTTTATTTGGAATGAATCGGTTTAAATTCTTCATATATTTTTATTTTTCTTCGTTGAACCCGTCCAAGTTCTTGACATATATATATTTTTTTTTACTTGAACCGAATCAAATCACAGCTATTGCATCATTCTTTCTCTATTTGAACCGAATCGGGTTATACCTATGAACCATATTTTTATGTTTCTTTATTCGAACCAAACTGTACCACACCTATTGCATTGGGCTGAACCGGTCCAACTGTTTCATATATTTCAATCTTTCTTTGTTTGCGCTGAACCACCGTCTTTTTATTTTTCTTTTTTTTGCTTAAATTGAGCTACCGCCTTTCGTCTTCCTTTTTTTAGTTTGAACCGAACCACCGTCTCTTCCTCTTCCTTGAGTTGTTATATTTTTCCGTCTCTTTTTTTTTTTGGACTATTATTTTTTTTAAAATCCTAAATATTATATATGTAATAAAACTTTCTCAATAACTAGCTTAAAAACTTAAAATCACAAAAATCGAACACTTTTCAATTTCGCAAATTAGAAAAACTAAACAAAATTAAATCACTCTATCAAGATGTCATTTTTATATTTTATTTCGGTTCGATACGTTCATCTATAATACTCACAATTTAATTTTATTTAAATTTTTAGTATATAAATTTGAGCCTCTTAAGTGTGGGTTTAATTATATGTTATTTTTTTCTCGTAATAGTTCAAATTTTTTTTTAGAATTTTGTTTGTAATAATTTTTTTTTTCGATTTCTTTTATTATTTTTTATTGAATTATAAATTTATTTAGTTATTTTTTATATTATTAAATCTAATCAAATATATTATATTTTTTTTATTTCTTCTTTACGTTATATTTATTTATTTAGTTTATAAAATTTTATTAAAAAAAATTATTAGAAACTGTGCCATACCAATCGGGGTGTAATGTGGGCCGTGCCGGACCGGCATGGCCCACGTATTTTTGGCCCGAAGAGGGCCAGGGATAGGTCCGGCTTCAAATCCGGGCCGGGCCGAAGTTACAAGGCTTTTGGCCCAGCACAGCCCTCCTGCCCGAAAGGCACCGGCCGTGCCCCTTAAAATTTTTATTCTTATTTTGTTAAAAAAAATATATAAAATTTAAAAATATAAATAATAAATTATTTATATTTAAATTTATATTTTAATAAAAAAAATAAATTTATAAAAATAATTATTAAATAACAATTATTTAATTTTTTAAAAAAATATTTATAAATATTTGTTATTTTTTTTAAAAAAAAAAAATTTAGGTGAGGGTTTTAGTCATATTAAAATTGTTTGGTCAAAAGTCAACTATCTGCTTGAATTTGTATCATATGGTATTGTGCTAATTTTATTTTATTTTATTTTACCTCGAAGAACGTCTGAAATTTTATCCGAATACAAATCTTAACGAATGAATTTACCTGATGTTAAACGAATATGAATTCGGATATGGATATAAAAAATGAAAATCCGACGGATTTGAATTTGGATATGAATGTTGATCGTTTTCGATCCGAATCCGAACCCGACCCGAATCTGAATTAATTTTACGTTATATAATATATATGTATATAAATATTTGATAT
This sequence comes from Tillandsia fasciculata, assembly GCA_029168755.2. Lineage (NCBI taxonomy): Eukaryota > Viridiplantae > Streptophyta > Magnoliopsida > Poales > Bromeliaceae > Tillandsia > Tillandsia fasciculata. The sequence continues at coordinate 2,831,977 of CM054937.1, read as the reverse complement.
TATATTTAAATTTATATTTTAAAAATTTAAATTTAATATAATATATTTTGAAATATTGTAAAGAAAAAAATAATAATTATTTCGGGTTTGAATTCGAATTTTGAATTTTTGGTCGGATTCGGATTTGGATATGGATTTTTAAAATCCGTGGGATTTGAATTCGGATTCGGATTCGGTAGTCAGATTTAGATTTTGAATTTTTGGTCGGGTTCGAATTTGGATATTAATTTTTAAAATTCATTGGATTCAGATTCGAATTCGAGTTCGATGGGTTCGAATTCGGATTAGAGTTCAAATTTGAATTTTTAAAAATTCGCTTCGAATCTGACCATTTGACATCCCTACAGCCAACTGTTTGAATTTCTACGGTGCTGTGTTTAGCCCGTTCCAACCAATTTTTGACTCGGACAAATGTGCTGACACAACTAACGTGGCCGTTGAATTCAATAATGATGAAATATCTGCAGTAAATATTTTTTTTTTTAAAAAAAAGAAAAAGAAAAGTCAAGATAGATCACGTAATCAATGATGTAAAACAACATGGCCTATAAATACACTGAAACAATGCATGAGTAGTATCCCTTTCTCCTACCACACACAAATTAAGATCTCAACCTTGGTTGTAAGTTTTGTTTATGCATTGTGATCTACATTTTTAATTTCAATTTTAATTTTAAAATTTTTTTCAAATGTTCCTATTTTTTGTAGGTTTACTAATGAAATTGATTTTTTGAAGAGCATTTTGGTAGTATCAGGATTAATAGCCTCTTATAATATATATAAAATAATTGATTGCTTTATATAGTATTAGAGCTAGATTCCCAAATTTATTGTCAATTTATTTGAATCTTTTTTGATGGAAAGAGTCGGAGAAATTAATTTGCAATTTTCGAAAAATTTATAATGACATATTTGAAAATTAAGTTCATAATTTTACTATTTTGCAGGGATATATAGCCAATTGTCCCAGTAATTTACACTGTTAATTATAGAGGAATGGACAGTGAATGTGGGGAGGGGAATTGTCTCGGGTGGGCCGCTAGAGAATCTTCTGGAACTCTCTCGCCCTACAGATTCAACAGAAGGTATTAATTAATTAATTGATTTATTTTCTTTACAAATTCCTTCACATTTTTACTAAGATTTAAGTAATAATTAATTAATTATCTGGTTTTACCAAGTTTAAATTTGGCCTCAATCCAAGCTTATTGGGTCAAATTGAAATAAGTGAGTTATTTTTGCATCAAATTAGAGTTTGTAGATCAAAAAAATTGCAATATTTTATTATTTTAGTTGTTTAAATCTTTTCATTGATTAATTGATGTTTTCACTAATTCAGAGGCTTATTTACCATACCACAAATTTCTTTCTTTAAAATTTGATTTATTCAGAATTATGCTCACAGTGAGCAAAATTTTGAATCTGCTTATCAAATATCAAATTGATCAGATCATTTTGAAGCCTTAGAGAAAGTAGTTCCAGTAACTGTCAACTGCTCTTGCAGAATTTCAGATAGCATTTTTTTTCAAAATATGTGTGATTTTCAGCATAATTTGGATTCACTGATACTGTCAGATGTAAAGTAATGATATTGTTTTAAGAAATGCTGAAACTGAAATCAGAAGCTAATTGAATTTTTGAAGTCGAACAGTCGAAATAAAATTTTGTCAGTGTTGCTTGGTGTTGTTTTTAATGCTAATTGTGATTTCAGAGTAGTAACTATAAACCATGAGGGGACTAATTGTAGTAGAACTTATACAGGGATCTTAGGAGTGATGATATCTCTATAAAGATAACACATTGCGGGGTTTGTTATGCGGAAATCGTATGGACAAGGAACCAACATGGTGATGCACATTACCCAATGGTGCCTGGGTATGTTCTTCGAATTCGTAGTATTGTATATGTAATTATGTATTACCTACATTAGTAAAACTAGTTATTGATCTTTCTTGTAACAGTAAAACATGATCTATTTCAATGTGAGTATATGTTGCTTATAAGTTTTATATCTCTATAGGCACGAAATCGTAGGAGTCGTCCAAGAGGTCGGTTCCGATGTAGAACGCTTCAAAGTTGGTGATCATGTGGGAGTTGGGACTTTCGTTGACTCGTGCAGGGAATGCGAGTATTGTAATGGTTTTCGAGAGAACTATTGTGTGAGACACGCGACATTTACTTATAACATGCCCGACTCGGATGGCACGATCACTAAAGGTGGATATTCCAGCTACATAGTGGTCCGCGATAGGCAAGTAACTTCCCTTGAGCTATAGATCTACTTTCTCTGAGGCATGTTATAAAGCAAATACGAAAAGTAGTAATCAAAGTTAGAAGTTCGTAAACAATCTTTAACCTCTCTGGGATAGAACTAATTGTTCTATCTATGCACTACAAAAATTTGCAACATTTTTGCAGCGATTTTCCACATAATTTGTAACCATAACTACATAAGTTCGTAGTATCTGTTTGCAAACATTTTGATAATGTGCTTTTTTATGTCCTGTTGCAGGTTTGTTTACAAGATACCTGATGGGTACCCATTAGACAAGGCGGCGCCATTGTTATGCGCGGGAATTACAGTGTACGCACCGATGATGCGCCATAAAATGAACCAACCGGGCAAATCTCTTGGGGTGATCGGGCTCGGTGGGTTGGGTCATATGGCCGTGAAGTTTGGAAAAGCTTTTGGATTGAACGTAACCGTTATTAGTACGAGCGAGTCTAAGCGCGAAGAAGCCATCAAAGTTCTCAAAGCAGATAAATTTGTGATATCATCAGATAAACAGCAGATGGAGGTGATTTTTCTCTAATATATACATATACATATATATATATATATGCTTAGAATTTAAAACTCTTTTCGCCATATCGAATTTCATGTTGAGCTGAGCTAAAGCAGTACAATGTGATCACCTCAGTATTCGTTTGCATTCATTAGTTTCTCTTCTTTTATTATATAGGAGAAGTTTGTATGAAAAAACAGTTTGATGTTGCGAACTTCTAATTACTTCATAATTTTGCAGTCTCTGACAAAGTCCTTGGACTTCATTATCGATTCTGCTTCCGGTGACCACCCATTCGATCCCTATCTTTCACTCCTAAAGATCGACGGCGTTATGGTCTTGGTGGGCTTTCCTAGTGAAATCCGAATCAGTCCCCTAAGTCTTAATCTCGGTACTTCATTTTCTTTTTCTTTCATAATTAAGATAATAATATCTCAAAAACCGTCGTAAACTCCGTGTGCACGTAAATCCTGTTTAATTTTTCTTTCTTTTTTTCTCTGGAGTAGGTGCAAGATCTCTTGCAGGGAGTGTGGTCGGCGGTACCGAGGAAACACAAGAGATGATAAACTTTTGTGCAGCAAACAAAGTTTACCCCGAAATCGAGCTCATCAATATCGACTACATCAATGAGGCTCTCGACAGGCTTACTAAGAGCGACGTCAAGTATCGTTTCGTGATCGACATTGCGAATTCTCTCAAGTGATGGTTCTTAATTTTCTACATGTACCACAACATATAGTTGATTATGTGTGCTTGGAGCTAGTGAAGAGAGTGTTACTGTTATTGCTGATACATGGAAAACTAGCATACTTCTGGAATAAAAGTTTTGTTGTCTTTTTGGTGAACTTAGTCAAATTTGTGTTTGAAAGATTGATCTTTGTTTTTTGTTATGCTATGTTCAAATGTATTAGTTGATTAGTTCGAAGCGGAAATTCGTATTTCTTCATCTTCACGAATAGCCTCCGTTCCCGAAGTACTTGCAATACTTGTCGGAAATGTTCTTTGTACTTTATGTTACTTCGGGAGTAGACCAAAATATCGTCAATGATATTGAAAGACGCGATTCATTAAATTCGTGAATACCGCTCAGCGCCGTGCCTTAAGTCGGACCCCTCGTCGAACTCCGTGAGTTCCAAACAAACAACCCAGCCAACGAGGTTGGCCACCAAGCCGAGTATACTCCGCCCTGCCGGACAAACTCTTCTCGAGAGTGCTACTTAGCCCAATATCCCTTTACCTCCAACGCTAGCATCCGGGACAATACAAGCTCTGTCAACTTAGTCCTTTTCAATGGGCCCGAGCGAGCTACTCTTGCGTGTTCCGCTCGTCTGCTTAACCGAGCGACCCGTCCCACGCTTCTCGCCAGTCCGCCAGCCCGTTGCCTTGTCGAGGCGCCCCGCGTCCCTCAATTCCCACTACGGGATCCATAGTCGAGACGGGCCTGTCCCGTTTCGCCCGCCACCTAGTTCCGTCATTGCTCCTGATTCGGCCCAAGGTCTGCTTCCTGAATACCCCACACTACTCGTTCCCGCGTGTGTTCCCTTCGCAAGGGTTCGCCAACCCAGCGACCTTCCTCCCGCGTCGCCAACCCCCTGGTACCTCCATTGCATGGCCACGCTTGACCGCCAACACACTTGGCCCAGCTTTCAAGGTTTGCTTGACGGATGTCGCCCCCAATCGAATCGGCCTCACTCCGCTTCGCTCGCCATTCAGCACCTCCATTGGACGGCCATACTTGGCCACCAACACCCTTGGTCCACTCCATGGCTCACTTTACGAAAACCAGCATCGATTGCCTTCTTCTACTTCGTGGGCCTTGCGCCGCACAAATCCCCGCTCGGAACTCTTGCCTTTGCAAGCCTTGTCCATTACGGCGGACCGACCGTTCTTTTACCTTGCAAACTTCGTAGGCCTCGCACCTCACGAATCTCCACTCGGCACACCTGCCTTCGCGAGCCTTGTCCATTGCGGCGGACCAACCTTTGCAAGACTGTCCCTCATCCGCTCGTTCGCTCCACTACAAAGATCCGAAACGGCATAAGGTAGTGCAAGCGAACATAGAGGGAAAACCTCTTGGCATACCCCGCTCCGTAATGCCGTCGACCTCATGTCTTTGACATTACCCTAAGCCCGTGTGCTCATCGACCATCGAATCCCGCTCACACGAACCTAGGCTTGGCGACTCCGCTCGCCAAGGAATGACCTATGTCCTATAGGCCAACGGGGGAGTCAGGGCCACTTCGCAAATGTCCAACCCCTCCTCTATATATCCAATAAGGCATCCCCTTTGGCACTCCGGGGGTACGAAGGTGCTCACCGAGGGGTACTTTTTCAAACCCCGCATGCGGCACCATTTTCGTTACCATGGCACTGGTCATTGCGAGGAAATTTCCTTTATCGGTTCGCAGGCGGCTCAACCCTGACGGAATGTCCCAACTTCGCAATCCCGCAACTTCGTTAACTCAAATGCCTATCAAAAGTGGCCCCCGAGGATGTCACGGTCGAGCCAATCCGATCGACACGTGACATCCCGCTCCATTTCTTATCGGGTTGGAACGGATTCGAGACGAATTAATTTTAATTCTATTTTTAATCTTCACTTACCGCTGCAGTAGGGGCAAATAGGGAACCAACTCAAATGAAGAGAGTGATTTTTCACCTCCCACTCCATTAATTTGGAGGAACGAGACAGATTCGATGATCAAAACAGATTCCATACGGTTTCAAATTATATTTTTTTATATTTTTTATTTTTAATTATCGTTTTATTGGGAACAGATAATCCTATCCAAATAAATATGGGCCATAGTCAAGCACAGCTAACGTAACATTAAATTGAATTTAATGAGATGGGAACACCTGTATGCAATGTCCAACAAAAAAAAAAAAAAATCGAAGTAGCTGATGTAATCAATGTTGTATGGTAAAACAACATGACTTATAAATATACCAGAACACTACATGAGTGTTATCCCTTTCTCCTAAAACACACAAATTATTGCCATGGTGGTAAGTTTAGTTTTTGTATTGAGATCTACATACATTTTTATATATGTTTACGAATGGAATTGAAATTTTGAAGAGTTTTTTTTTTTTTAGTAGTGCCAGGATTAATATATAGCCTCTTAATAAATATAATAATAATTGATTGCTTTATATAGTATTAGGGTTAGATTCCCAAATTTAATTCCAGTTTTAAACTTTTACTTGAATTTTATTGTCAATTTATTTGATTTTTTTTTGTTGGAAAGAGTCGGAGAAATTAATTTGTAATTTTTGGAAAATTTGTAGTGGCATATTTTTTGATAATTAAAATTCGTAGAGGAATGGATAGTGAATGTGGGGAGGGGAATTGTCTCGGTTGGGCCGCGAGAGAAGCTTCTGGAACTCTCTCGCCCTACAGATTCAATCGAAGGTATTTATTTATTTATTTATTTATTGATTTATTGATTTATTTCCTTTACAAATTATTGGGTCAAATTGAAATAAGTTCATCAAATTAGAGTTTGTAGATCGAAAAAAATTATTTCCATTGATTAATATATAGATGTTTTCTTATTAACGATAGCACAAATTTTTTGCTTTAAAATTTTGAATCTGCTTATCAACAATCAAATTATATTTTGTACTCTGTAAATTGATCAGATCATTTTGGAGCAGTAGAGAAAGCAGTTCTAGTAACTGTTAATTTTGCAGAGCTTTCGATATATCGACTGATCTCGCGGTCTAGCATTTTTTTTAATCTATGTGTGATTTTCAGCTAAATTTGGATTCATTTACTGCTACTGTCGGATGTAAAGTAATGATATTGTTTTAAGAAATGCTGAAACTGAAACTGGAAACTAACATGATTTTACATTGAATTTTTGAAGTCGAACAGTCGAAATAAAATTTTGTCACTGTTGCTTGGTACATGTTTTAAATGTTAATTGAGAGTAGCAACTATAAACCACAAGGGACTAATTGTAGTAGAACTTATACAGGGATCTTAGGAGTGATGATATCTCGATAAAGATAACGTATTGTGGGGTTTGTTATGCCGAAATCGTCTGCACAAGGAACCAACATGGTGATGCACTGTACCCAATGGTGCCTGGGTATGTTCTTCGAATTCGTAGTATTGTATATATATTACCTACATTAGTAAAACTAGTTATTGATCTTTCTTGTAACAGTATCTATGTTTGAAATTCCAAAATAGATTATCTATTTCAATGTGAGTATATGTTGCTTATAAGTTTGATATCTCTCTAGGCACGAAATCGTAGGAGTCGTCCAAGAGGTCGGTTCCGACGTAGAACGCTTCAAAGTTGGTGATCATGTGGGAGTTGGGACTTTCGTTGACTCGTGCAGAGAATGCGAGTATTGTAATGGGTTTCGAGAGGTCTATTGTGTGAGACGCGCGACATTTACTTATAACATGCCCGACTCGGATGGCACGATCACTAAAGGTGGATATTCCAGCTACATAGTGGTCCGCGAGAGGCAAGTAACTTCCCATGAGCTATGATCTACTTTCTCTGAGGCATGTTATAGTACCTTGATGATAGGAGCACTTGTGTAAGCAAATACGAAAAGTAGTAATCAAAGTTAGAAGTTCGTAAACAATCTTTAACCTCTCTGGGATAGAACTAATTGTTCTATCTATGTACTACAAAAATTTGCAACATTTTTGCAGCGGTTTTCCACATAATTTGTAACCATAACTACATAAGTTCGTAGTATCTGTTTGCAAACATTTTGATAATGTGCTTTTTTTGTGTCCTGTTACAGGTTTGTTTACAAGATACCTGATGGGTACCCATTGGACAAGGCAGCGCCATTGTTGTGCGCGGGAATTACAGTGTACGCACCGATGATGCGCCATAAAATGAACCAACCGGGCAAATCTCTTGGGGTGATCGGGCTCGGTGGGTTGGGTCATATGGCCGTGAAGTTTGGAAAAGCTTTTGGATTGAACGTAACCGTTATTAGTACGAGCGAGTCTAAGCGCGAAGAAGCCATCAAAGTTCTCAAAGCAGATAAATTTGTGATATCATCAGATAAACAGCAGATGGAGGTGATTTTTCTCTTATATATATGCTTAGAATTAAACTCGATCTTTTCGCCATATCGAATTTCATGCTGAGCTGAGCTAAAGCAGTACAATGTGATCACCTCGATACCCGTTTGCATTCATTAGTTTCTCTTCTTTTATTATCTAGGAGAAAAATTCTTCACAGTTTTTTCGGTTTACTCAATGATTTTGTTGCAATAACTAGAAGTTTGTATGAAAAATAGTTTGATGCTGCAAACTTCTAATTACTTTATTAATTTGCAGTCTCTGACAAAGTCCTTGGACTTCATTATCGATTCTGCTTCCGGTGACCACCCATTCGATCCCTATCTTTCACTCCTAAAGATCGACGGTGTTATGGCCTTGGTGGGCTTTCCTAGTGAAATCCGAATCAGTCCCCTAAGCCTCAATCTCGGTACTTCATTCTTTTTCCCTTTCATCATTACGATAATAATATCTCAAAAACCGTCCTAAACTCCGTGTACACGTAAATCCTGTTTAATTTATCTTCTTTTTTCTTTCGGCAGGTGCGAGAGCTCTTGCGGGGAGTGTGGTAAGTGGTACCAAGGAAACACAAGAGATGATAGACTTCTGTGCAGCAAATAAAGTGTTCCCGGAAATTGAGCTCATTAATATCGACTACATCAATGAGGCTCTTGACAGGCTAACTAAGAGTGACGTCAAGTATCGTTTTGTGATCGACATTGCGAATTCTCTCAAGTGAAGATGCTAAGCCTTTTATGTACCTACATAGCTGATTATTTGTGTGTGTGAAGAGAGTGTTATCGTTATTTCGAATGCATTGCGAACTTCTGTTCCCTAGTAATAAAGAATTTTTATGTCCTTTTTATGAATCTAAGTCAAATTTGTGTTTAAATGATCTTCGATTGTGTTATGTTCTGTTCAAATGCAGTAGGAGCAGAGTTCAGTATAGATATGCGAGTACCTTTTGTAATTAATCTTCTTTGTGAACGCAAGAATATTTTTATAGATATATGCTATTCTTGTACTAATAGGAATGCCATTTGCAGGAAGAACAATTATAGAAGTTTCAGAAGAAAGTTCGTTCTTGGAATTGACAGTGGATCAGAAATGGGATCAATCGCAAATGACTAGAAGGCAACCTGATGTTTTCTGAATCAATGTAATCGGATGTGAAGGCGGCTAAGGTCAGTTACTCAAATACTTTCGTAGTTAAGTTAGTTAATGTAGCAAAATTTGATCTGTTTATTTACAAACAATATTTTGTAGGAAAAATTGAATGATTTTCCAATTTACTGCTAAGTAGCACTTCAATTTTGCTTGTTCTTTTTTTTTTTTTCTTTTGTACTTTTAATGAACAATTGAGTTATTTATCCATTCTCCCTCTACTCAAAAGTTAAATATGCATTATATTTTGTTACGACAAAAGCGAAAAAGATCTAGTTCGTCGGGCGCGAAAATACCAAAAGAGAATCGAGAAAGAGAGAAGAAAAATAAAGCACACAATATTTACGTGGTTCGGCTACTGGCCTACGTCTACGGGCAAAGACGGAGCGGAGATTTCATTATAATCAAAGTGATGTACAAAATATGCCTCTCTTACAAAACCTTAATCCGAAAAATACACCCATACATCTTTTCATCCGCGCACCTAATCAATGGAAGGTATATTTATAATAGTGGCTAAATCCTATACAACTAGGAATGCGAATCCACTAAGATTAGAAATAATCTTAATAAGATTAGGCATAATCCAAACTTAACTTCATGAGATAACCAAAACAGAATAGGACTAGGAAACCTTCCGGTTCTAGAATTCGAGACATATCTAACATATTTGGTACTCCAGGGATGTTTTTTTGTTAAACAGTACTAATGAATTAATGAAGTTCAACCATTGTTGTTGCAATTGAACTAATAGAGCTTACTATTATGTTGTGTAATACTGAGTATTCAAGCTACTATTATGTCCTTATCATTCCAAGCCACAACTCCACTTAATGATGGTTCAATCTTTAAGAACCATTTGAAGTTTATAAAAAAACTATTTAGCAGAAAAGGATTCTTTAGATAGTGACATTGTACATTACTGTGTCATCTTAGACAAAAAGAACTGTACTATAAGATCATTTGATACTTTTACTGTATAAATGGGTTGATTGAATCTGATACTATACTCCACTTTAGATGGTTGGTATTAGTGGTGTTTGCATCATCATCATCATAACAAACCACTTGTTCTACAACATCAGATCCATTCATAGTTGGCATACCTAATGGGAAAAGGAACCAATCCTTTTCCCATCACTTTTGTAATGGTTCAATGAGTAGAAACTCCACCACCTGAGCACCATATTTTTCATTAAAGAAGAGCCTCTAAGCAAACAACCTTTTTGTTCTATCAAATAAAAGCAGTGAGAAAGAAACCAGTATCCAGCTGTTGCGGAGATGAGCTTTCTTATGGCTTCTGCCCCTACATTGGAATGATCATCATTCAATTAGCTTATGGTGGTTCAAACATTCTTAGCAAGATAGCCTTGGAGCATGGGATGAGTTTTCTAGTGTTCATCGTGTATCGGCATATCATCGCGATGGCCATCTTTGCTCCTCTTGCTTATTTCCTCGAAAGGTTTTCGCCACCCTCCGTGTCATGTTCTACAAAGAGCCTTTTTAGCCATGCTGGAAATTCTGGCAAAGTGTTATTTGAGTAGAGTTGTTTGAAAAAGTGGCAATAACTTTTTCTTTTCATTTGTACTTGAAAATTCCTCCATAAGTGTTCATTTCAGCTTTTTGCGAACGCAAAAAACTCTAGATTTTCCAAATTTGGCTAAATGCTTAGTTACTGCTACGCATAATACGAGTTCTATTATCACTCCATTTGCAAGAAAATAGTAATCCTTTAATGCAGGAACAAGCGGCCTTCGCTCTCAATCCCCATACTTACAAAAATCTCCACTCTCGCGCTGTTTGGGATTACGATACATCAGAACGTCTACTACGTGGGGCTGGATCACACATCACCGATGGTGGCGAGCGCCTTGAGCAATGTCATTCCGGCTCTCACTTTCCTTCTCGCAGTCGTCTCGAGGTTAGAGTCCCCTAACATACTCCAAACTAAAACTTTTGTACACATTTCTAATATCCAAAGCCTTATTTTCTCTTTTTGTTTTCGCGAGGATGGAGAAGGTGAGAATAAGAAGTGCAACAGGATGGGCCAAGTTGATAGGCACCATCTCTTGTATTAGTGGGGCTTTAGTTTTTACATTTTGGAAAGGGACTTTATTAAGGGGCTTTGTTAAGAGACCTCTTATTGTTGTATATGACCAAGTGCATGGTAAAGAGAATTGGATCCAAGGTTCTCTTCTTATTCTAGCCAGCCATATTGCTTTTAGTGCCTGGCTCATCCTGCAGGTAATAGAAAAGTTACAAATTTGGTAATTTAGATTTTAGACCATTAGATTGCGCGGCAATTTACTAATTTCACTCTTGTAATTTTCCCTACATGATAATTTTATTTGATCTAAAATTTCGAGACGAGCGAATGTGATTGCAGGGGAAGGTGTACGAGGCGTATCCCGCGAGATTGTCGATGAACGCCTTGATTTGCTTCTGCGCATCATTTCAGTCGCTGGCGCTCGCCCTAATCTTCGAGAAGAACACATCATCTTGGCAATTGGGCTGGAACATACAGCTAGTGACCATTATCTACTGTGTTAGTCCCTTTCATCTCTGTAAAGTATTAGATCATATCTTTAACTACTAGCACTAGTATTGATATTTTATGTACAGGGGACAGTGATATCCTGCCTCTCATACTACCTGCAAACATATTGCATTAGTGAGAGGGGTCCAGTTTTTGCTGCCATGTTCACTCCCCTGCTGCTTGTCATTGTTGGAATATTCTCAGCCCTCTTCTTCGCCGAACGACTTCACGTCGGAAGGTAAAAAGTCAAATTTACCTGACAACAGTTGCAGTCCTTATAATATCCCATATATATATATATATCATGAATTTTGAATCCTCTTTGCATAGCATTTGCTAGCGAATATGTTCGAAAGCTTTGCTTAAACAAATCTGCTGTTCCATGTGTATATTTCCTTATTGTCTATGGAATTGATGCTTAAAAGCTAATGCTTGCAATGATACTAATAATTAAACTAAAATTTTTGCTTCTGTAAATGTTTTGTAGCTTGATTGGGGCCCTTATCATAATCGCGGGACTCTACTGCGTATTATGGGGCAAAAATAAGGAGTGTGGCAGGAATGGCGATAAAAGGCGCGATGTCGAGAGCACAACACTCACAGCTGTTCTACCAGTATCAACATCAAACAATGATACAAGACTAACACCACAAGAAGGGACAATTTGATTACATATTATTATTATTATTATTATTATTATTTATTGAAGGATCATAGACATTTGCAATTTTCAGTCAGCTTATTGAGATTAATTAATGCTGTTGATGTAGAAAGATACTTCATATAATTGTTTGTGGAGATTAATGATTAGTCATTATTAGTTACCCCTTTTATCTCTCTATTTTTTTTTCATAAGATAATTGGTTATATTACTACTAAACAAAGATCTCATTCATTATGTAGTTTCAAATGTACATCAACCACATATTCTGTACAATACACTGAAATATTACAAAATTTGTATAAAAATAAATTTAAATTTTGTTGTAGAAATGCTATAGGCTATCACCAGAATTAAAAATAATTTAACGATGTGAGACTTGTCATTTAGATCCGGCACAGATATGGCTCGTCACACACTTTCGGCTGGTAATTGATTCTGATACTAAATATAATGATGGGCCCAAACCACCGGCCCAAAATACTTAACCTAATTATTATTATTAGTGTCCATTTTTTTTATATATCTGATCATAATCACATTTTCATCTGATGTGAGACTATTGGGGTCAAAATATTAATTTCACTATTCAAATTTTTAATTTATTTGATTTGAATCAGTTTATCAAAATTTTGATTTTAAATTTTTAACTAATTTTTAAATTTATAATTGTAAAAATTTTGAAGTTAAAATGTTATTAGTCAACTCAAATCAAACAAATTAACGGATAATAAAATTAAAATTTTTGAAAGCTGGATAGTTGACTCAAAATAATTCAAACTTCACATAATATTTGGAATATTATAAAATTTATTCATTTTAATTTATTCTTTAAAAAAAAAAAAAAAATACAACTTACACACGGACACTTCACGTGTACAAAACCAGCATTATCCAACTCACTCACTACATATTTATCATGCAATATCCTCCTCTGAATTTTCACGTTCTAAACCCTTCATCTTTCACTTCTCCTTCTCCTTCATCTCCTTTTCATGTTCATCCTCACTCTCCTCTTCATCATCATCACCATGCAAACTCTCTGATACGATCTCGATGTGTATCCCGGGATCCTCCGCCGCACAGCTCCCGCCGACGAGCACGGAGTTGTTCACCGCCTGGTAGTTGCTGTTGGCGTACGTGCGCACCGCGCTATCGTCGTCGTCGTCGTCATTCTCGTAGCTGTAGTGCTGATTCTCTAGACTCATCGAACCTGCATTACCCAACGCCAGGTGCTTCTTCATAGTGGCGCCCTTGTTGTCCCCCGCGATGGTTATGATCCTTACGCCTTTCTCGGACGGGGCGTCGCCTCCGTCGAAGGCCGAGAGGCGGTCGGTGAGCTGCGAGACCATGTCGTGGATCTCGTCTTCGAGTTTGCGGGCTTCGGTGTTGGAAGAAGCCATTGTTTGCACAGGGAGAGGTTGAGAATGAGAGGGTATACATGTGGAGGTGATTTATATATGTAAATGGAGAGGGAGAGGGATCGATGAGCATGAGAATGTATATGCATGCATGGTTCTTTACTTGGTGATTATGTGCAAGTATAATAAGATTGAGTAATAGAGTGAGTTAAGTGATTCCATCAACAAAGTATAGAGGAAAGGAATCACTTCATTGATAATTAAGCGCTACTTCTTATTTATATACAACCGCTGTATGTTTGATCCCATTTTTACTTTTACTTTCAACTACAGTTATTATGATAGAGCTAGTAATTTCAAAACTTTTAAAAAATAATCACTCTTCTTTTTATTTATATGTAAGGGTGTGTTTGATTTCACTTTTATTTTTATTTTTAACTACAGTTATTTATGATAGCGGGAAAAAAGAAATTAAAATAAGATGTGATAGAGGAAAAGAAGACTCCCACTTTTGCCTTTTATTTTTAGCTACAGTTATTTATGAGAAAGTATTTTCAAAATTTCTATTGTAGCGGAAAATTTAAAATAAGATGTGATAGAGAAAAATGGTTACTTCTTGTTTATATATATAAGAGTCTGATTGCTCCTATTTTTATTTTAACTTTCAGTTTATAATTATTTATGATAGAGTATTTTTTCAAAATTTTTAAAAAATGATCACTCTCGTTCTTATTTATATACAAGCGTCTATTTAATTCTACTTTTGTTTCTATTTTTGACTATCGTTATTTATGGTAGAATATTTTCAAAACTCTTTATATAGCAAAAAATAAAAATAAGATGTGAAAGAGGAAAAAAGAGTTGGAAAAATTCGGTACTCGCTCCGGTATAAGATTCTTTGAATCCGCAATCTGCTTCGATACCGCAATCCGCTCTGGTACCGTCTAGAATTGGGGTTCCGCAGAGAAAACGTCAAATCAGATTTTTACCATAAACCCGTCCTCTCATCAAAACTGAAACCAATACAACCAAAAACCAATACAAGAAAATATGCGAGTGAAATAAGATTTATTAACCAATACAACCAAAAACCAATACAAGAAAATATGCGAGTGAAATAAGATTTATTAACCAAAAGAAGAATTACACCGATTACACAGACTTTTCTTCTGCAATAAAGTAGATTCAACCCGAGCCCTCCTGAATCTCTCTCACCTTTCTCTCATCTTCTATAAACCTAGAAGACTATGAGTGTTGCTAAATTCTAGCCCCAATCACCTCCATAGGTGTTATCACCACCGTACTGTAAATACCACTATATGGGTATGACTAAATCCTAGCCCCCACCACCTTCATGGGTATTATCACCATCGTGGGTATATCCTCCTTAACACTCCCATCAAATAACAGCACATATGCTATATTTATACCTTACATTAAAAACTATCCAAATTCTAGTCTAAATAGATTGCTATTCTAATTAATATTTAAATCTTAACAAACTTATCTCTTTAATATTTAAATATTAACCTTTATCCAGTTAGGATTTAATTGTAAATCTAATCAAATCCTAACAAAAGGGATGACTCCTTATTTACATATAATTAAGTAGCTATTGGATCTCACTTTTACTTTTATTTTTAACTACAGTTATTTATGATAAAGTATTTTCAAAATTTTTATTATAGTGAAAAATTAAAATAAAATGTGATATATAGAGGAAAAAAAAAAATCACTTCCATGATGAGAGCTCCTTTTTGTTTATATACAAGTATTTGTTTGATCCCATTTTTATTTTTATTTTTAGCTATAATTATTTATTATAATATTTTCAAAACTTTTACTGTAGCAAAAAATCAAAATAAGATGTGATAGAGAAAAAAAAAATCACTTCCATGGTGAGGGCATCTCCTTATTTATATACAAACGTATGTTTGGTCTCATTTTTTTTTTTTTTTTTTTTTTTTTTTTTTTTTTTTTTTTTCAACTATAAATATTTATGATAGAATATTTTCAAAACTTCTATTGTAGCAAAAAATTTATTTCTATTTTTAGCTACAATTATTTACCATAAAATATTTTTAAAACTTTTATTATAGCAAAAAATTACAATAAGATGTAATTAATAGAGGAAAAGAATCACTTCTTATTTATATATAAACATCTATTTGACCTCACTTTTGTTTTTAATTTCAACTGTAGTTATTTATAGTACATGTATAGTACAATATTAAATAAATAACAAAATTCAGAGCTTCTATTGTAACTGAAAATTAAAATAATTAGATGTGGAGTCTCCAAAAGTAAGAGCTCAAAATTGGAGAATTGATTTATTTTCGAAAAAATGTTAGTATATAGTTATTTTTCTTATAGAATGCTATATTACTCAAACAGGAGAATTGATGTTTTCATAACTAAATCTGATATTGCGTACATTATATCTAACCATAATTTAAATTTTTTTACTTTGATAATATCAAAATTAGCTCTGAAAATATCAATTTGCCTCAAATTAACAATACTTGATTAATAAACATTTATATTGTGCTGATTTTTTTTTTTTTCCTGGTTTGGATCTTAGTTATTAATTTACGAATTATTCACGAATTATTAAAAATTTGAATTAAATGGTCTGCATGTGAATTTTTCTCGAAAATTAGGAATAAAACATAAATTTTTGGAATAGTTTCAATCATTCGTGAATAATTCGATGGACGCGAATTATTCGGCCAAAAATTCGAGCAATTTTTTATGATAATTTTAATAATTGGCGAATAATTCGGCGGACGTGAATAATTTGGGTAAAATATTTTGATACAATTTTTGTATCTCCAACTCTAGTTTGTCGTCCTAAAAAGAAAAAAATTCTTACTCAAATTTTTTTTTTTCCCCTCACTATCTACTTTATTTTATAGCTCTTTATTTTTATTTTTTTAAGAATTACAATTATTTACACTTGTAGCATAAATCTAAAGAACAAAAGTTTAATTTAATAGTCAAAATTTTTATTCCGAAATTTTAATCAGTGAACATATAATTTTCGTATAAATTACATATCCGAATAATTGACGTATTCGCTTTTTGAACCGAATTTTTTAACAAATTTTAAATTTAGAATACAATTTTATTCATATTATATCTGTACCAAAATTTTGCCAAATTCGATTTAACTAACTATGATTTGGACACTAGGATAGGGATTTTTTGTTTACGCCGATACAAATACCAATAAAAGTGACAATTTATCTTACTCACTAACTAATATTAACTATTTAATTTATAATTAGCTATATTTTTTTAATAGATATTGACCGAATAAATACATATGAACAACTTAAGTTTTTTTAAAAATAAATATAAAAAATTAAATTTTATAGAAATATATTTGTTATTTGATAGGTTTATATGTAGTTATATAAACTTAAGGAAAATGATATATTTAATTTTCAAATAGTATTTAATTAGTGATGGTGATTGGAAATCAAATAATAATAGAGTCTTAAATTCGAAACAAATTCGAGTTTAATTATTATTATTATTATTGTTATATATTATTAAAATAAAATTAAAAGAAACCGGTGTACAGTGTTGTTCAAATCTCCATCATCAATTAAAATTAAAATAATAATAACAATAAATAATAATAGCAATAATTGTCCAATGGAGATTCGACCCCACCATTTCCGCGTCTCACCGCTTTTTTTTTTGTTTTTGTTTTTGTTTTTTTTAACCCAAAAAAACTAGGGCTCGCGAATCCCCAAATTGAGGGGGGAGAGAGAGAGAGAGAGAGAGAGAGAGGAATCGGAGGAGGAAGAAGACGAAGAAGAGATCGTCGCCATGTCGCCCGGAGCTTCCGATGGATCCAGCGTCGTCGGTGAGAAGACGAATTAAACTCTCGTTTTGGTCTAATTTAGGGTTCTTTGTGGTGTTTTTTAGGGATTTGGCGTCCGTAATCACTTCAATTGGGTGTGCTTTGCGCTTTGAATCGGTTGTGATGCGAAAGATAGGATCTTTAGTTTGTTAATTTTGGGATTAATTGTGCTAGGATTTGTGTTGCGGTAATTTTTGTACTTGTAAACCAAACGATCGATGTAATAGGAAATGATCTTGGAATGATCTTAATACCTTCGGTTATTTGCGTGGCGGATTTATGACAGGAGAGAGGTGAACGAAGGGCGATTTAACTCGTTAAACAGTAGATGTGGGGAATTGAACACAAGACCTCTTTGAATCGTTGCGAGGTTTGCGGTTCAGGGTTGGGGTTTGGGGTTGGAATTGAATCCAGGACCTCTTGGAACCGGTCGCGGTCGGGGTCGGGTGTAGGTGTGGTGGGGAGGAGTTCTTAGGACTCGTTGTGATTGCGGTGTAGCTCAAAAGATTGATGTAATAGGAAATGGTTCAGGAATAGTCTTAACAATACTAATGATTATTGGAAATTGTTTGCTGTGTTCAGTTATCTGGTTCTTAGATAGTTTTGCTATATTTGCTGAGTTGTGACTAATTCTTAAAAATAAGATTGGGAGATTTGTTCTCGTACGGCAAAATGTTGATTTTAATGCCAAAAAGGTATTTATTTAGTCAGAGCCTGCTGGAATTTCAATGAAAAGACTTCTTGGTTTAATGGTTATGCAACTTTAGCAACTAAAGAGGAGTCCTTTATTCGGTGGTATTCGTCATTATGAAGGCGTAGATGTAAAACTTTTTCGTTTTATAAGAGAAGGTGATTAAAGGGACTTTCGCATTATTATTCTACCTCAAAAAATGGTTTTGGTATCTATATCATTTATGTGTACTTTGTAGTGAAGCTTCACACGGGTTTTGTGAGAGGCAGGAGCATTTGGGGTGCATTAGTTAGGGGCTTTGTGATGTTAAACACTGTAACTGAATTAAGGTGTTTACAGAACATGTTAAATGAAATTTCCTGTCCTTGAGATCCTAAAATGCTACGCAGGTGTGTCGTTCTTAATTGGCAAGATACAGTTATTGCGATAAAAAAGAATATATATATATATATATATATATATATATATATATATATATATATATTCTCTAATGAAAGATTTGAAATTATTTAGTTTTCTCTAACAATGTTTCCTATGGCACAAAAGATGCACAATATCCGAATACATCCTCCACCTGTCTTCAAATTTTTTTTTTTAGATTGTTGTCTATAAGAAGAAAGAAGATGCTGGGCAACCTCTAGTCCAATCCTGCATTGTAAGGGAAAATAATCTTCTTAAAGGGAATCCTATAATGGATGAAATAATGCATTTCTGTCTCATATGATTGGTTGTTATTAAGCTTTTAACTGTTACTATTTTACTTTAATTATTTGTTGTTCATGCCCGATATATATACACTTTTTTTTAAGTGCTGGTTGTCATTTACTGGGGACTTTTTCTTGTGACATTTTTAATGTGAATGATCATTTTGTTAAACCATTTGCACAGTTCCACGGAACTTTAGACTGCTAGAAGAACTCGAACGAGGAGAAAAGGGGATTGGAGATGGTACCGTCAGTTATGGGATGGAGGACGGAGATGACATCCTGATGCGCTCATGGACAGGCACTATAATCGGTCCTCATCATGTAAACAAAAAATACCACTTTTCACACATTTCATCTTATAATTACTTTTTATATATTATGGACTTTATTGATATTTTTAATTTCTTTTTTGTTGTGAATCTTAACGTTCTTGCAGTCCGCTCATGAGGGTCGGATCTATCAGCTCAGGTTATTCTGCGACATGGATTATCCTGAGAAGCCTCCCAGTGTTTGGTTCCGCTCAAGAATAAACATAACGTGTGTCAATCCTCATTCGGGAGCGGTAACATGGATGAACAACCTCTCTCTTCCCTTTCAAAAAAAAAAGAGAAGATTTAGCACTGCAAATATTATCTGTTTGCATATATATATATATATATATATATATCCATGCAAAAGCAGAATTTATTTATACGCCCTTCAAAAACTTAATTTTTTACATGTATAACCATGTACTTAGCACATCTTTGGAAAACATTCTCAAAACTAACCTCCCCCCATGAGTTGGATGAATTCTGAACTTAAGGTTGAAAGAAACTGCACTTGCAAGATGTATACATGTGAAAATTCAAATGTTAGTGAGGAACATATGTAAATTGTTATTTTGCAACATTTCTACAAAATTCTAATATCTTGGGTGAACAAACACAGGTTGAACCGAAGAAATTTGGCATTTTGGCGAATTGGCAACGCAGGTTTACAATGGAAGACATCCTAGTAGAGCTGAAGAGGGAAATGGCTGCCCCGCATAACCGCAAGCTACCCCAACCCCCTGAAGGTACATTCTTTTAGAAGATCATCGGGTATTAATAATGTATCTTGACGGATTTCCCACTAGTATTTCTCAGTCAAAGGCATTTATGTCACAATTCAGAACGGGTAAGTAGTAATATTTTTTCATATAGCTGGTGAAATTTGTGTAATTTGTTGCAAGAATGCAATTATGCAAGGACTGATTACTGTCTCTGATATTTATTTTGTATGAATGATTTTCGACCACTCTTTGGAATAGTGCTGTTTTCTTCTCCTCCTCTCTGTAATCCATACTTTTTTCTTGTTCACTTTCTCTTGCTTACATATCATCTAATTCTTGAAGTGCCTCAGAATTTTCACTCTTTGGTATCAATAGAAATAAAATCAATTTGATTTTCAATTCAATGTTCTCAAGTGACTAAGGTTTGTGGTTGTCTTGGAATGAAATGTGATTCGATTGGATTCCATTGCATATTTCCTGTTTTACTTGTGATCATTTTGAGATTCGTGACATTTACAAATTCGTGTTTAGATGTGAATCGTAATTAGATCTCAAATCATCCAATTTGCTTACTCTTATGAAATCCACCAAAATTAGTGGAAAGCTATACAAATCATGAAGTATCTAAACTAGGGATTGAGTAAAAATCAATTTGAATTTTTTCCAAGATACCTATAAGGGTTTTGCCAAACAGGGTGCTAATAGAGTTAGAAACTAGGAAGTTTTGAAGTTTTGGAGCTTGTCCTGTTGCAGCTTCAATCTTTGTCTTGTTGAAGCTTTGGAAACTAAGAGAAAAGGTAGATTTGGAAAAGCAAAAATGCTTTTATACAAATCTGGGTTTGTGATTCACACCAAATCGGTGATTTGAAGGACTCTAAATACGGTGTACAGCTAATGTAATATAAAACTGAATCTTATTATTTTTTTGTTGGCTATGGTTATCTGACAAGAGATTGCAATACCTATATTGGAGAGTTTCTGATTCGTCAGATAACTACTCCTTTGATGCTTTTAGAACTCCGCATTTAAATAATGCCCAATCATCATCTCTACTTCAGGCAAAGCTATGTTAGATGGTTGCTAAGAAAGTTGAGGATAGTGGAGTAACAGATTAAAGGGTTCTTAGTGGTTGTATATTTTAGTTACTAAATTTATATAGCATAATCTTAATCATGGCATAAAGTTGGATTACTATAAATATATACTTTGTATTCATAATTACTCTTTTGATCTCGACATGTAAAATTGCAGCACATACGTATACACATCAGAATACCAACAAGCTCTCTAGTTGTATGACCTGGATTCTTATCCTAACAGACCGAAGACACTGGGTTGAGTTTCAAATAGCTGAACCATATTAGGTTTCAAACTTGAATTTGAATATGAGTCTGATAAGCTATGAGATCCAGTTTATATTTCTAGGTACTTTTTAATTTGGGTTGGATTCGGATCAGGTTGGTGGATTAGCCTTGTTCATAAACGTCTCTAGATCGAAACAAGCATTTGGTGTGGTGTAAGATGTCCATCCACTCTAAATTGATAGATGAGTACTATGCTCCGCCAATAAGTTATTTCCTCTGAATAAGACAAATCAACTCATTTGTGGAAGGCATGCAAGTGACTAAAAATAGACTTTTCTTTCTTTGCAGTCATAAAAGAAAATCTTCATAGCACACTGACTATTGTTGGATAACTTGTCTTGACATCTGAACTGATCCTAAATTGCACTATAAATTTTTTCACATAGAATAATCATAAGTAGCTCTTTGTTCTCTCTATCTCTCTCTTTCTCCAACTTGGTTTCCTTCATTTGTAGAGAAGCCTTTAGAACTCCTCCATGCCCATTAGTATGTCACTCTCAATCCATCATGATTAATTAAGCAATGGTGTCTCAGTTAAGTAGCTTAGCATGTCTCCTTCCTTTTTAAGCATATGAAAGAGAACTCCAACTGAAGGTGGGATAAGGCATTGAAAATATTGGACTAAGGAAGTTTTGTCTTGTTGATCATGTTCTAGAAAATGAATTGCGCCTTCTATTGGTGACTTTCATTTTCCATTCTGAGTTTGTGAAATCTAGCCTCCCTTGGTTCGACCTGGTCGAAAAGTTAATTAGACAATCTTTTGGAATTTGTAGTGGGTCAAAACTGTAGTGCTGCTACCTATATCCATCAATTTACTCAACCAGATATATGAGAGATATTAGGGTCCAAACTGTTGGTATTCTTTATTGCAAAGAGGTAAGAGTGGTTAATGCTAATTGACTTTATAGAAGGGTGTTAGAGAAAAGTTTTTAGAGTGATTGAGAATGGGGCCCATCCATCTAACATTAGCATCAAAATTATTGATGAGCTACTACCATACTCTTTTGCTTATAATCCAAAGCAATCCTAATAAGCAAAAAAAGATCCTACATCCTAACAGTATAAATAAACATTGAATTGGACACCAAGGAAAAGGAGTGTCATTTTTCAAACTTCCCCAAACTGCTGAAAACAGAAGGTATCATTCCTGTAGATGATCTCATGCTTATATCATTTCCTTAATATGGGATTACTATAAGGAGAGGGTCTTGATGCATGCCAAGTGTGTCTACTTTGTAATCCCGACCGTCGGTTGAGTTGCAGCTGTTGATATAGAAAAATCTTATAAGGAGCTTCAAATAGGATTTGTGCTCTCTTGTGTCTGGCTAGTGCAAGTTCCTCTGTAGGTCATGTTTTGATCACATTTATTGAAGGACTTTATTTGCCACTCCACCAAATCTTTCTCTTCTCTCTTTCTGTTTCTCACTCTCTCATGGATGAAAGTGAGACCAGATCAAATGGACCATCAGTATGTATACACAATTCAGCCTCTTCTTCCTCCAATTCTCAAAGCATCTCCTCGACGATGACAACTACATCATCATCGTCGTCGTCGTCGTCGTCATCGTTGTTGTCGACCACATCAGGCACACACGGGGAACCTGGGGAGAGGATGGTGCTACGGGGATGCCTGCGGTGCCTCATGTACGTGATTGTGCACGAGCAGAACCAAAGATGCCCGAGGTGCTACTCGACCGCTTTACTGCACCTCTTCTCATAAGGATGCTACATACATGCGTGTGATATAGCTTCATCAAGCCTCAGTTTTATTACTAGTGCATACTGACGGAGAAAATCTCAGATCAGAAAAAGAGATTTGACGTTTCTTATGTATAATTCTTAGGAACGAAGAAAACATGGAACTAGACTACCGCCCCCGTCGATGTTTGAGTGGCATAAAACTCGTAAAGAATCAATGATTTTGATCTTCTGACGAGCAGAGAACATAAGGTGAATTTAATACCGATAAGAAATAGTAGGAAAAAAAGTCAGTTTTATAACTGAAAACATGATCATATTGTTGATTACTGTGTTATCAATATTCTTCTGTGTTTTTAAATATTAGTAATGGATCCTGTCTTGAACAAGCATTGCAAAACCAAGTGTTAGGAATTAAGAGGACGTTTTTTCAGAATAGTCATGTTTTTACTTTATCATAAATAACAGTAATTATTGTGATAAATTTAGTTCAATGTTTCATTTAATTTGTGTGTTAGATGGAGCATATCTTGTCTCATATATTGATGTAGTATATATCTTGGATTGATTATTTGAAATATCAGGTTTCTGTGACGTTTGAGTAGCATAGTTTTTTGGTTCTTTAGAGTCTCATCAATTGATATTTTTATTTAACCAAAGATGAAGTATATTTGGTTCATTGTATATTTGTAGGATGAAGCAGAAGTTCACCTTAGTATTTTATTAAAGTTGGTATTTGAGTGCGAGTCTTTGAGAACCTTATTTATTTGTATTTATGCTTCTTTGGCTTACCTATGTTTGCAGAATTTGCTAAACTGCTTTTGTATAGATACCCACCAGAACATAGCATTAAAGCTGTCCACAAGCTAAAAACGAGCTCGCTTATGTTCGACTCGTTAAAATATCAAACTAAAAAATTTAGTTCTTGTTTGGCTTATTTATTAACGAATAAAATAAGAAATGACTTGCCAACATCAAGTTAGATTATTAGCTTTATTATTTGATGAAAAGTTAGAAAAAAATTAGAAAATTAGAATTTCAAAATTGAACTTCACAAATATAGGTCTTTTATTTTTGTCTTGTCCTTAAATCCAAATAGTAAAATTTTGTATATATATATATATATATATATATATATAGAGAGAGAGAGAGAGAGAGAGAGAGAGAGAGAGAGAGAGAGAGAGAGAAGAGAGGTTGATATGCTATTAATAATATAAAGTCATTGATGCTATTAGGTTTTCGACCCTTGGATGAAGGGATGTGTGGTTAGAATGATAATGGGTCTCTAGAATTTAGTGAATAGTTGAAAAAAATAATATGATTTAAGGGATGAAAATGATCGAAATGCTAGATCTAACGGCAGAAAATTTGGCAGCACCAAGTGCTTCGTGCTATCGATAGCATAGCGTTCGGCACCTATGCTATCGATAGCACCAAGCACTTGGTACTATTAAGTTTTTAGCTCTTAGATTAAGGAATGTGCGGTTAGGATGATAGTGGACCTCTAAGATTTAGTGGATGATTGAAAAAATAGTATGATCTAAAAGGTGGAAATGATTAAAGAGATAGATCTAATGGTGAAAATTTTGGTAGCACCAAGTGCTTAGTGCTATCGATAGCATAGTAGGACTTATATACTTTTAAAAGTATAAGTCCAAATATGCTTGTAAATTTTTTACCATAAAATTTATATTGAGATCTGTGTTATTGTACTTTATCTATCTCTTTCTTTAGTTAACTTTACAATAGCACAAATCTCAATGCAAATTCTATAGTAAAAAATTCATAAGCATAGTTGGGCTTATATTTTTGAAAGAATATAAGCTCTACTCCAATATAAATTCTATGGTAAAAAATTCACAAGTATAATTGGTCTTGTAATTTTGAAAGTATATAAGCTCTACTCCAATACAAATTCTATGATAAAAAATTCACAAGCATATTTAGGCTTGTGCTTTTGAAAGTATATAAGACTCTCTCTCTCTCTCTCTCTCTCTCTCTCTCTTCTCTCTTCTCTCTCTCTCTCTCTCTCTCTATATATATATATATATATATATATATATATATAGTAGAGCTGTATACTCTTTCGAGTATAGACCCTTTGATGCTCATAAGTTATTCTCCATTGGATGAAGGGATGTGCGGTTAGGATGATAGGGGTCTCCTAGGGTTTAGTAGGTTGTTGGTGAAATAGTATAAACCCTACGGGATCACTATAATCTTAACCACACATCATTTCATCCAATGATCGAAAACTTATGGGTATGAAGAGGTCTATAATCATAAGAGTATAATAGCCGGACTCTATATATATATATATATATATATATATATATAGTATCCGGCTGGAATGCTATTGATAGCACCAAGCAATTGGTGCTACCAATTTTTTTTACCGTAACCCCTTGGATTATATTATTCAACCAACCACCCGCTAAATCCTAGGGAACCACTATCATCCTAACATCACATCCCTTAATCCAAAAATTAAAAACTTGATGTACACTAATATTGGTGCTATTGATAGCTATAGGTTAGTTATATATATATATAATATATATAGATATATATATATATATATATAATAGATATATATATATATTATATTCTAGAGGAGAGATGAGAAGAGGGTAGGAGGGATGATGGAGGTAGAGAAATCCGCTGATGTTCGATTGGAAAGAGACGGTAGGGGGGGTGGGGGGGGTGGTTACGTGAATCACGCGAGAGAGGACGAGCAGAGCATTGAAGGAGAGAGAAGCATGGTAAGCTAGAGAGCTAGGCTGGAATACTATTAATAGTACCAAGTCGTTGGTGCTATTAAGTTTTTAACCCTTGGATAAAGATGTGTGGTTGAGATGATAGTGGGCCCCTTGGGTTTAATAGGTGGTTGTGGAAATAGTAAAATCTAACGGGTGAAAATAATTAAAAAGCTTGATCTAAGGATAGAAAATTTGATAGCACCAATAACTTGGTACGATTAATAGTATAGTAGCCGGACTATATATATATATATATATATATATATATATATATATATATATATATATATAATTGAGCTTTTATGATTTTAAAAGTACGTCATTGGTGCTTGTAGGTTTTTAGCCATTGAATGAAAAGATATGTGGTTAGGATGATAGTACGCCCATTGGGTTAAGTGAGTGGTTGGTGGAATAGAATGATCTAAGGGATGAAATTAGTCAAAGTGATAGATCTAACGGTAGAAAACTTACAAGCACCAATTGCGTGGTGTTTGTACAAGCATAGTAGCCAAAACACACACACACACACACCACACACACACACACACACTCTCTCTCTCTCTCTCTCTCTCTCTCTCTCTCTCTCGATCATGTTCAACAGTGCCGATCGTCAATTTGAAAGCTTCATCATCGAAGGCAAACGGGCCGATTGCCTTCGATGATGAAGCTTTCAAATTGACGATCGGCATTGTTGAAATGATCGAGAGAGAGAGAGAGAGAGAGAGAGAGAGAGAGAGAGAGAGAGAGAGAGAGCTAGGCTTGTGTGCTTTTAGATACACGGAGGTCTTCGTGATTTCAAATTGTTTTCAATATTGGAACTTTCGAATGGATGATCGCTTTCGTTAAAGTTGATCTAAAGTATTTAAAAGGTCTAAAAAAATAAATTTCTTAATTTTTTTTATATCATTTGCCTAGTGCCCAGAGGAGCTCATAATCAACAATTTTAATGGTTGTAGTGAGCCGTTTGCAAGTTTAATGATGTAGAAATATTCAAATCATATATAATTTTGATAATTTTTTTTTATACTATATAAAATAAGATTAATATTTTCGATGTAAAATTTTAGTATCATATTATCACATTTTATGATATTTTTATTTTCAACCGTTGATTTTGTGCCTTTTCGATTGCTAGATAAATAATATTGAAAAATCATAAAATTTATTTTTTAGATACTTCAAATTTGATAGATCAAATTTAGCGAAGCCGATCGTCTATTCGAAAGTCCTAATATCGAAAACAACTTGCGAGCACGAAGATCTTCTTGCTTCTAAAAGCACGCAAGTTCTACTATATAGAATTGAGCTCCTATGTTTTTAAAAGTATCAAGTCATTGGTGCTTGTAGGTCTTTAGCCCTTGGATGAAAAAATGTGTGCTTAGGATGATAGTGGGCCCCTTGGGTTAAGTGAGAGGTTGGCGGAATAGAATGATCTAAGAAATAAAATTAGTCAAAGGGGTAGATCTAATGGTAGAAAACTTACGAGCAACAATTGGTTGGTGCTTGTAAAAGCATAATAGCCGAACTCTACTATATATATATATATATATATATATATATATATTATATATATATATATATATATAATTAGGCTAGAATACTATCGATAGCACCAAGCCATTGGTGCTATCAAGTTTTTAACCGTTGGATGAAAAAATATGCGGTTGAGATTATAGTGGTCTCCTAGGGTTTACTAGGTGGTTGGTTGAATAGTAAAAATCTTAGGGGACCACTATAATCCAACTGATATCTTTTCATCCAACGGCTGAAAACTTGATAGCACCAATTGTTTGGTGCTATCGATAGTATTCTAGCCGGACTCTCTCTCTCTCTCTCTCTCTCTCTCTCTCTCTCTCTCTCTCTATATATATATATATATATATATATATATATATATAGTAGCGCGTATATACTTTCAAAAGCACAAGTCCAAATATGCTTGTAAATTTTTTACTATTGAATTTACATTAAAATTTGCGCTATTTATTTTTTCCTTTTCTCTCTGTTTAGTTGATTTTACAATAGCACAAATCTCAATACAAATTCAATGGTAAAAAATTCACAAGTATAGTAGGACTTGTGCTTTTGAAAACATATAAGCTCTACTCTCTCTCTCTCACTATATATATATATATATATATAATATATATATTATATATATATATATATATATATATATATATATATATATATATAATTAGGCTGGAATACTATCGATAGTACTAAGTTATTGGTGCTATCAATTTTTTAGCCATTGGATTAAGAAATATGCGGTTACGATTATAGTGATCCCCTAGGGTTTGGTGGGTGGTTGGTTGAATAGTAAAAATTTTAGGAGACCACTATAATTCCAACTGCACATCCTTTCATCCAACGGCCGGAAACTTGATAACACTAATTGCTTGGTACTATCGATAGTATTCCAACTGGACTCTTTCTCTCTCTCTCTCTCTCTCTCTCTCTCTCTCTATTTATATATATATATATATATATATATATATATATATATATATATATATATATATATATAATTGAGCTCTTATGCTTGTAAAGGTATCAAGTTATTGGTGATTGTAGGTTTTTAGTTCTTGAATGAAAAGATATGTGGTTATGATGATAGTGGACCTCTTGGGTGTAAGTGGTTGGTGGAATAGAATGATCTAAGAGATGAAATTAATCAAAAGGGTAATCTAATGGTAGAAAACTTACAAGCACTAATTGTTTGGTATTTATATAAACATAGTAGTCGAACTCTCTCTCTCTCTCTCTCTCTCTCTCTCTCTCTCTCTCTCTCTATATATATATATATATATATATATATTATATATATATATATATATATATATTATATATATATATATATAGTACCAAGTCATTGATGCTATCAGTTTTTAGCCCTTGGATTAAGAAATGTGCGGTTAGAATGATAGTGATCTCCTAGGTAATGTTTGGTTCGGGGATTATAAGTTTGGGGATAAAATTTTTTATTTCTGGGATAGCTTGCTATTCCGGATAGTCAGGGATAAAAGAAAAATAGTGTTTGGTTTGTAAAGCTGTTATTCTTAGGAATAGCTGAAATTGTGTTTGGTTATTTCTTAGAATAAACGAGAATAGTAAAAAAAAAAAATAATTATAATTTTAAAATAATAATATTTTATCTAATTAATTAATATAAAATATTAATTAAATAATAATTAATATTTGTATAAAATTAAAATTTTATATTTTAGTAAATAATGCTGTTTAATTTTTTAAAATTAAAGTTAAAAAAATTAAAATTTGTATAAATTTTAAAATTTATTAAATTTATAAATTTATTAAAAATTAAGTTACAAATTTAAAAAATTATAAAATTAAAATTTCTCTAAATTTTAAATTTTAAATTTTAATTATCTCAAAAAATGTGTAAAAGATTATGCAAAAATATTAATTTTTAAATTTTTATAAATAAAAATAAATTTATAAAAAAAATTTAAAATTTATATATACAAAATTTGTATAAATTTTAAAATTTTAAAATTTTAAAATTTTAAATTTATAAAAAATTAAAGTTAAAAATTTTAAAATTTATAAATAAAAAATTTAAATTTAAGAATAGCTGGGGATAATAATATTTTATCTAATTAATTAATATAAAATATTAATTAAATAATAATTAATATTTGTATAAATTAAAGTTTATATTTTAGTAAATAATACCGTTTAATTTTATTAAAATTAAAGTTAAAAAATTTAAAATTTGTATAAATTTTAAAATTTATTAAATTTATAAATTTATTAAAAATTAATTTATAAATTTAAAAAGTTATAAAATTTAAATTTTTTCTAAATTTAAAAATTTAAAAATCTAATAGTAGAGAATAATAAAAAAAAAAAGTTATAGTTAAATTTAATATAAAATATAATTTAATAAAAATAATTTTTATAAAAATAATTTATTGTAAAAAAAATTATTATAATATTTAAAAAATAATAATTTATTATAAATTATAATTAATAAAAATAATTCATTATAATATTTAAAAAAAAAATAATAGTATTAATATATATAATTAATAATTTTATAATAAAAAATAATATATTATAATATATAATAAATTGTGTCTACATAATTTAGTTTTAATTCAATTTATAATCTTAATAAAATTTAGAATTAATTCTTAGAATAGCACTATTCCACCAAAATGGTGGAATAGTTTATTCCAAGCTATCCCGGGATAGTCGAGAATACCAAAGTTTGACCGGGATAAAATATCCCAGCTAAAAATCATGTCGTTTGGCATGAATAGTGGGATAAAGTGGGTTATTCCATCTTTATCTCTTAACCAAACACTGCCCTAGAGTTTAGTGGGTAGTTGGTTGAATAGTAAAAATTCAAGGGCTAAAAACTATCATCCTAGTACCAAGTCAAAAAACTATCATCCTAGTACCAAGTCATTGGTACTAGGGAATACTATCGATAGTACTAAGTTATTGGTGCTATCAAGTTTTTAGTCATTGGATTAAGAAATGTGCGGTTATGATGATAGTGGTCCCCTAGGGTTTAGTGGGTAGTTGGTTGAATAGTAAAAATCTTAGGGGACCACTATAATCTCAACCGCACATCCTTTCATATAAGGGCTAAAAATTTGATAGTACCAATGACTTGATACTATAGATAGTATTCTAGTCGGACTCTATATATATATATATATATATATATATATATATATATATATATATAATTGAGCTTCTATGATTTTAAAACTACCAAGTAATTGGTGCTTGTAGGTTTTTAGCTCTTAGATGAAAAGATATGCGGTTAGAATGATAGTGCATGGGTAGTTTTTTTTTTTTTTTTTTAAATAAAAGCAATAAAAAAATAGTTTTTTTTTTTTTTTTTTTTTGGCACCTTTTTACCTTTTTGTTGCTTCATAATTAGTTTATAAAATAGAAATATAGCTTTCTTTCAAAGTGAATAGATTCTAGAGGCCGATTTAAAAGGCACACAATTAATAGATCATTCATCAAATCACATATTCAGGTAAATTGTGCAAAGAGAAGGTTCGTGAGATCTCTCCCTTTTAACAAAAGTAATGCTACGCTAACACAATGTTTACAAACTGTAGTACTATGCTTACACACAACTTCTATATACTTCTGTAAATTCCCGTTTCACATAATTGTTGTATTGAAAGATATATATATATATATATAATATATATATATATATATATATATATATATATATATATATATATATATACATATATATATATATATATGGATTACGAGTTCAAACCCATGAGTTTATAGATCTATGCATGCAGCTTGCGCTCTTGTAGTACTCCATTTAAACAGTGAGACTTAGATGCCAGAAGCTCTGCTTACAGTAATCCATTTTAGTTTTCTTAGCTCTTCTAACATAAACTTCTTAAATCAACTTCACACTAGTTCATACTTTTTGGCCTCTATAAAAAGTGCGCCAGCAGTGTCATGTCGGATAATGTGAGAGGGTGATGGACATGCTAGAACTAATAAATAAATTTAAATATTTAAGATAAGTGATTTGATTCTAATGAATTATTAATATTAGTAAATTAAATCGTTACAGTTGGTATCTTTGAAGCATGAGATGAATATTTTGTATGATCGGACTCACTAGGATATCAAGCTTTGATAGTCTCATAGAAAAATTAGTCTTATATGTGATGAACATACTAGAATAATATTTAGATTTCAATATTTAGAATTAATAATTTAAATTTAATAAATAATTAGTGTTAATGAACTGAATTATTATTATTATTTTTTTTAAAAAAAATAGTACATTATCCGTTTCGTTTATTTTAAAATAAATTTAGTTAAAAATATAAAATAATTATGCTTCAAATTCAAAACATCCAATATCAATTATCAAGATCTTTGTCCCTTGCACTATCTATTATTGAAAATTATATCATGAGGTTCAACCATTGATTTAACAACAAACATTGAGCTTCCTATTTACCAAGGTGAATTATTTATTTGTCCTTATAATAGTAAATAAAGATAAAAATTAATCTGAATTTTTTTTTTTGAAAAGTTCAAAAACTTAAATGGCGGACATAAAAATGTAAGAACTAAAATAAAATTTAGCATAAAAGTTTGGTGACCAGTGCAATTTATCTGGTCGATAAAAAAAATTTAGAATACATCAATCATATGATGTGGTATTTCTAATTAATCAAATTACTTTTTAGAATTTAATAGTTTTTTTATATTTTGTTTTAAAAATATTTTTATTATATAAAAAATAAAAAAATATGATTGATTGGTGGTAAAAAATATGATGTAACTGCTATTCTTAGCCGACCATTCTAATATGCTCCAAATCGATTGATGAGTGAAAAAAAAAAAAAAAAAAAAAAATCGTTTCAAATTTTTTCCGATCGGGACGATCATTTGCCATAATTTGCCAAAAACTCCTCCAGTCGTTTAGAATAATTAATCCGACCCGATAAGAAATAAAGTGGGAGTACGCCCCGTTCGTATCCCAGACCCGTTTGCGTTGCATCCGTCATTTGCCACGCGTCCGATTCTCATTCGCTGCATCCCACCATTCTTCGTCACCGTACACTGTAACACCCTTCCACGTAAGCAGTGAACACCATGCAAGTTGTTCAGTGCAACCGTTACACGGTCACGCTATTGCACCCCCCGACAAGTGGTCCCCACCTCCACTTCGGCCCGCTTGTGCGTTCCCCCCACTTCAAAAACGCTTCCCGAACACCCCCCCCATCACCTTCCTCCTCTCCCTCGTGAGCTCTCTCTCTCTCTCTCATCCATGGCGTCGCGCGTTCTCCTCCTCGCCCTCGCGATCTCGGCGCTCCTCCTCCTCTCCGCCTCCTCCGCCGCGGCGAACGGAGATGCCGCCCCCGACGTCGACGACGAGGACCTCAGCTTCCTCGAGGACGGCGACGAAGCCACCCCCGCCCACGGCTCCGGCGACGCCTCCTTTGGAGGCGGCAGCGACGACCCCGAGGACCTCGACCCCGCCGAGTTCGACGACGATGAGGACATCGCCGAGCCCTACTCGGCGGGGGCCGGGGCCGAGATCGACGAGAGCGACGTGGTGGTGCTGGCCGAGGGCAACTTCAGCGAGTTCCTCGCCTCCCGCCGCCACGTGATGGTGGAGTTCTACGCGCCGTGGTGCATGCACTGCCAGTCGCTGGCCCCGGAGTACGCGGCGGCGGCCACGGCGCTCCGCGGCGAGGACGTGGCCCTCGCCAAGGTCGACGCCACCGAGGAGAACGACATCGCTCAGAGGTACGAGATCCAGGGGTTCCCCACCGTGCTCTTCTTCGTCGATGGCGTTCACAGAAACTACCCCGGAGCAAGGAGCAGGTAATAAGCTTTGGATCTGTTGCCTTCTCTCACTTGATCTCCTCAAATCCTTGTTAAATTCGCATTAGTTGTTGTAATTTCTAAGCAATTTTGCCCTAATTTTGCCTCTTGTTAGGGTTTATGCTCTAGATCGATCTATGATATTATCACTGCTATTCACGTGAGGATTTGGTTTTAAATTTGCAGAGATGCTATAGTGACATGGATCAAGAAGAAGATAGGCCCTGGAGTCCAGAATATCACCACAGTTGATGAGGCAGAGAAGATATTAACTGCTGAAGATAAAGTTGTTTTGGGCTTCCTCGACTCTTTGGTGGTAATTTTTATAGAATTGATTCCCTTTATATTTTCAACTGCAAAAAGGATTATGCTGGAATAAAGAAAATGTACTCTTTCTTGTTAAATTTTTCACAAATAGTTGTTATGCTGTTGGAGCCCTAGTGAAGTGCCAAATTGCATTGTTTGGAAAGTTTTTAGTTTGGATCTTTGAGTTCCCCAACGTTATTTGGCTCAGAATCATCTTCTTGATGTCTGCAGGGTGCTCATAGCGACGAGCTTTCTGCAGCTTCAAAGCTTGAAGATGAGATCAGTTTCTACCAGACTGTCAACCCTGATGTAGCCAAGCTTTTCCACATTGATCCGAAAGCGAACCGCCCGCCATCTTTGATATTGCTGAAGAAGGAGGCTGAGAAATTAGCCTACTTTGGTAGGCTTGTCTCCTAAGTGCTCCAACTTTCTCGGTTTCTATATCATGAGAAAAGTGTAGGTAACTGCATTGATATGACTGTTATTTCGATATGCAGATGGAGAGTTCACTAAGTCTAGCATTGCTGACTTTGTGTTTGCAAACAAGCTTCCGTTGGTGACCACATTTACCAGGGAAAGTGCCCCTGCAATTTTTGATAATCCTATAAAGAAGCAGGTAAATCTATGTTGACTGCATCAAACTACTGCCTTGCCCTTTCATGCACATTCTCTTGTGTTTGTGTCAATATAAGCATGCCTTATGTTTGACATCTGTTCTTTTATACTACTATTAGATTCTGCTCTTTGCTACATCGAATGAATCTGAGAAGATCCTGCCAACATTCCAAGAAGCTGCAAAACTGTTCAAGGGAAAGGTAAGTGCTGAGTACTCTAATCTACTTCCTTCTTCTGAGTAACTCTGCACTATCACCTAAAACCCAACATTTATCAATTTAATTATCTGGTTCATTCTTTGTATAATCTTTATTATGAAGTTTGATTTTAAAAAATGTAATTTTGGTCTTATGCATAGCATTGAGCCATTTCTTCACTCAACAGCTGCCAACTTTTGTAATGGTGTGATACTTTAAAATGTAAAATAGATCAATCTTATTTCAAGTGGTTTCGATTTTTGAGTTTTTTTACTTTGCATTTCTTACGTTGTGTCGGAGTCAGGATTTGGTACTCTATGTATTTTGGATGTCTTCCCAGAAAAAAGGAATTATTTGGTTGGATCTTATCTTGAGTAGATTCATTGTGGCTTCCCAGATTTCAATTCCTCTGTGAATTCTTTAATGCAAGGGAATCCTGTGAAAACCAATCTATTGTAAACTGTATTTGATTAGTTCTATACCCCAACAAATCAAGTGAAGAGAGATTCGGGTCGACTGTTAGGTTTATTAATCAAAGTTGGGTTAGGTTCATTTTGTTCACCCATCCTCCTTGGATGTACTTGTTCTCAACGTTGGAAGCTACAACAGAATCCTCTACTTCTGAATCTTTTGCCATCAGTTGTGATTTATGTTCGAAATGTTGACACCTTGCACTGCCAATTGGGCTTTCAAGTTTTGTCGGAGTTTTAGCACAAGTCTTATTTTGCACCTATTACTCATTTGGGCAATCTGAAGCTTTTCATTGGATATTTAATTTAAAACCCTTCAACATAAATTAATTCTCTCTACACGATTAAAAATAAATTAATTAGAAAGTTATATTAGGAAACTAATGTATGCTCAAAGCCTCAAACAAGTCAATCAAAGGGGGTTCTTATTGACTACAACTCTCAAATTGTTAACTAGAGTTGCTGGGTGCTTCATTGGCCAGCCAGCCCTTTTTTTTTCGGTGGTTGGGCTGGAGATAGTGTGCCAGATAAACACATTTGGTGTGCTGCAATGTTTCTTCTTAATATCTGTACTTGGTTGATTCAATTGCCAACCATTTGGCTGAATTTGAACAAAGTTCTTTGTTTGCCTTCAACTTTCACTGAATGCGGTAGGCGCGCTCTTTTCATGTGATCCTGTACCCTTGAAATATTTTTGTGTAAGGACAGTACATTCTTTTCATGTGATCACATCCATAATTATTTTCCTTTCACTGTTTCGAAGTCGTTAAACTGTTCTAGAAGCTGTGCCGTTAGGTTTTGTAAATTGATGTAAGGAATATATTTGTAGCTTACTCTCAGATATCTATGATTTTGTTGCAGCTCATCTTTATTTATGTGGAGAGGGATAATGAGGATATCGGTGTACCAGTTTCAAATTACTTTGGTGTGACTGGAGATGTTCCTAAAGTAATGTGCTCTTCTCTCTTCTGCTTCTGATTGTTCGAACATATACTATTGTGACTTGGTGCTGCACGATAAATTGCATCATCTGGTTATTTACGTTTATGTAGGTTGTGGCATACTCAGGAAATGAAGATGCCAAGAAATATATACTCGATGGTGAACTATCACTGGACAACGTAAAGGTTTGTATTCCTTTACTATTGCAAAATGATGATGCATCTCATTTTCCTCTTTGAATAGTTTTTAGTAGAAAAGATGGATAAGGTTTTTTCTCTACCGCAGCCATTTGCCGAGGGTTTCTTGGAAGATAAGCTGAAGCCTTTCCACAAATCTGACCCCATTCCTGAGACTGTAACTGCCCAAAACTATCCAACTCTTGTTAATTCTTTCTTAGATCTATTTTTCTTATTTTTTTTTTCTTTTCCATTTTCAACATTTGCATAGAACGATGGTGATGTGAAGATTGTTGTTGGGAACAATTTCGATGAGATAGTTCTTGATGAATCCAAGGATGTTCTCCTAGAGGCAAGTCATTCTTCTCCAGTTATCAATATCAAACATCCTTATTCGTTCAGCATAATATAACTTAATACCGTTTTTCTTTTTTCGTGTTTGGATAAACCAGATCTATGCACCGTGGTGTGGGCATTGTCAAGCATTGGAACCGGTTTACAACAAGCTCGCCAAGCATCTCCGCAGCATTGACTCTCTAGTCATCGCGAAAATGGATGGCACCACAAATGAGCACCCTCGTGCCAAGGTCTTGCTCCTCACCCAATAACTCCTGTGTGTATCGAGAGATTAGGATCAGAATTTAGATGTGGAACTCTGAACATTACTCTGGAGAATGTTGTCATCAATCTCTTGAATCTGAATGTGTTTTTCTGTTCGTACGTTCCAGAGCGATGGCTTCCCGACTTTGCTCTTCTTCCCAGCAGGGAACAAAAGCTTTGAACCCGTAAGTATCATCACCTGTATCAATCAATTCTCATCACATCAGGATCTTCATTTTCATACTCAGCTTAGTAGTTAGTTCCCTCTCTCACTTTTTGTGCATTTTGTACAGGTCACGGTCGATGCAGATCGGACGGTGGTGG
This sequence comes from Tillandsia fasciculata, assembly GCA_029168755.2. Lineage (NCBI taxonomy): Eukaryota > Viridiplantae > Streptophyta > Magnoliopsida > Poales > Bromeliaceae > Tillandsia > Tillandsia fasciculata. The sequence goes on along the minus strand of CM054937.1, from coordinate 2,795,310 downwards.
CGTTCTACAAGTTCATAAAGAAGCACGCCTCGATCCCATTCAAGCTCCAGAGGCCGGACTCGGCAACAAAGTCCGAGAGCACTGCCGCAGGTGGTTCCTCTGCAGTGGAGAGCGAGAGGAGTACCAGCTCTGATGTTAAGGACGAGTTGTAGAGAGAGAGAGAGAGAGCGCTATTCTAGGAGTTTTTTTGTCAGGGAAGGACGATGTTCTTTTTAAGTTATCTGAGCAGGTATTTAAAGAGCTTTTCGGCATAGCATTAGTATGTGATCTCAAGAGCAGTTTATCTGATAACATCCCCTGTAAGATTAGGAAGCAGGAAACTAATAAGAGTGTCTACTCTCCTTTTTTTTCTCTTACTATTCTCATGATGAAGATTACAAAACAATAACTAGATCGAACATTGTTAATGAGGAGGTCGAGCACGAGTAATTGAAAAAAAACCGATAATCTGAAATCCAGATGACAAAATTTGAGACAGTTTAAAGTCGGAGTATTCAAAAAAGCTTTGATTCTTTCAGAAACATTTGAATGCTCCGATAACCAAAACAACGTGCAGAATGAATCATCCTAAATAACTTTCAGTTTGAACCCAAACCAAACACAGATCGTCAAACTTTTGCTGCGATTTTAGGTGATACTTAAAACGTAAAAATAACAAAAGGACGAACTTTTGCCGCAATTTTTGGTGATTCTGAGAACATAAAAAGAAACAAAAGGAAAAAAGAAGATCAAAAAAAGAAGAAGAGTGCATGATGCAGTCAACTAAGTTGCTTTCAGCAAAGCTAACGTGGAATGCAAAATTAAAACTGTAAAAGCCTCTACTTTCAGCATCCGCCTTTTCTTTTACCAGAAGAATGAACTTTATATATGAAACAAAACAAAAAAAAAGAAGAAAAAGTTGGCATGCAAATTCACAACCCCAAGTTAGAGATGTGGTAGACTTTTTTTTTGAGAATTAATATTTTAAAATTAAATATTAATTTGATAGATTTGATTCTTTTATTTGAATATTTTACGTTGCAACTTCTGAAAATTTCTCATCCAGATACTAATGATAGCAGCAGAACACTGTTCAATTCCTATATGATAGTTGATGTACAAGTCTTTTTGAATATTATTATATATATTCAGTAAATTAAATTCTAATTAACTTTTCAAAAATTTGGAGAGTTTAAACTTATAATAACTATTTTTTTCTCAAAAATAAAAATTCGGAGCAAAATAAAAAAAAAAAATAATGAGAAAGCTAGAAAACAAGTCAAGAGGTCAACGCCTGAATATTTCTCTCATGCAATCCGGTGTATCCTCACTCCTCGTGTACCTTACCTAAGTTTTAATAATTAATTAATATCTTAAAATTTAAATTTAATCTAATAGATTTAATGTATACCATCTAAAAACTTATATATAATATTAATTAATTATATCAAAAAAAGGAAAGAAGAAAATGTAGATATATCAAATTAGGGTATAGTTGAGGGGGTTGTGTAAAATTGCGTACAATATTATTCAAATTATTAAATTAAATACCTACCTCAGTCTCCTATCTTTCAACTACAGCGTGGAAATCACCAACGATTCGAATCCCAACCATAACGGCGCTTCCTTATCCCTAGCGGTGATCGTACCCACCCACCTCTTATTCTCACCGCCCAGCTGTACCCCGGGTCGTGGGCGGTAACCACACCGCACCCCACCACACCCCACCTATATATTTATATATGTGTGTGTATGTATACCCCGCACTCTCTCCTGTGATCTGGTTCGACGACGACGACGACGACGACGACGACAACGACGACGAAACCCTAGCGAGCTCCAACAATGGCGACATTGTTCCCTCTCATCCTACTGCTGCTGCTGCTACTATCGCCCGATCTGGTCTCCTACGCGCAGATCTCGCTCTCTCCCTCTCACTCCGCTGAAGCCCCTTCCCTTTCCCTTTCCCTTCCTCCATCAGCGTCGGCCCCTTTCTCCCACCTCTCGCCCCCGTCGCTGCTTCCGCAGTCTCCCCACTCGTCCCCGGCGCCGTCTCCGGCGCTGCCGGCTCCGGTCCCGGCGTACGGGGAGGTCAAGACATGGGGAGGCGGCGGCGGCGGCGGCGAGGAGGCGGATCGGGGGGAGGACGACGAGGGAGGAGGGGGAGAGGAGCGCAAGGGGATGAGCGCGGGGAAGAAGGCGGGGATCGTGGTGGGGGTGGCGGCGGCGGCGGCGGCGGTGGTGCTCGGTGCCGCCGTGTACAAGAAGCGCCGGGACAACATCCTGCGATCCCGCTACAGCGGCGGCGGCGAATACTACGGAGGTGGTGTTGAGATGATTTGATCTCTTCGTCTTCTTCGTCTGCTTCGATCTCGGTCGCATAGGTTTTTATTATGCGTTCGTTCGTTTTCGGATCTTTTCTACAGGGAGGAGTGGAGGATGAGAAAAAGGTACGTACGATTATTTAATATTTTCATCGATATTATTTTTGATTCGTTATTAGCTATTACTTGAGATGTGGTAATATGAAACTGGAATTTATACCCTTTATTATTATTATTATTATTATTATTATTTTGGCGTAGAATTTGAAAATTTTTGTTGGGATTATCAAGTTTAGATCTGAATGGTGGATTATTATTATTACGAGTTATTCCTCTTTGTTATTATTATTTTTATTATTATTATTATTATTATTATTATTATGCTCTCCTTTGAATGATGTGAATGCAAGGTGGGTGAATTATTAGGCACGTGTGAGGAATGTGGAAATGCTTTTATTATTATTATTATTATTATTATTTTCTTTTTGGTTGGGTGTGATTTGTGCATGAGTTTTTCTTTTCCCTCTACTAGAGTGCACTTTTGATTCTCAAAATTTAATTTATTATAAATTTTTATTTAATTTTTTTAAATTTTATAATTAATTTCTGTAATTCAATTTAACTAATTGTATAGTGATATTTTTATTGAGATGGCAATTTAGTAATTATTCTATAATCGGTTATATAGTGCAACAACATTATTAACAAATTAACAATATATTATTATTTGAGCTAAAAGTACGGAGCTAGATAATAGGACATTTGAGGATCTGTTTCGGTAGATGAAATTATTTAAAAATTAAATTTTTTATTTTTTTTTATTTTGTTTGGCGAGGGAATGAGTAATTTTAAAATAAACGACTGAAATTAAAAATTTCATAAAAACAATGATAAAAAATTTTAATATTAAATAAAATTTTCTATTAAAGTTTCATCTAATTTGAATTATTCTACACCGTTAAACTTACAAACGCTCCATATTTAAATTTTTAAAAATCTTTTGATTACTTAGTAAATAATATTAAAAAATTAAAAAATTTAATTTTTAAATAATTTTAATAATTTCCTCACTTTCGGAAGAACATAAGACGAACTCTCTTATTATTTAATCAATAAATTAGATTATAAAATTTAATTATAATAATATAAAAAGTAGTTCTATTATTATTATTATAAGAATTCATCCAAGTATTTTACAATATAAGTTATGTTAGTTTGATTAAAATTTTTATATCAAGTAAGATAATTTGCTTCAATCAATTCGATAAACTCGACAAACTGTTCATCTGTGTACCAACTGTACCTATAGATACTGCAGTTTATTCAATTTATTTTCAAATGCAAAAGTAACCAACTGGGTTGAATAATCCAACCCAAATTTACAACACTACTTGGACCATAAGTAACCCTCTGCTTTTGAGTGTACATGTTAGCTAACCTATCAACCAAAGTAAAATAGTGTGCGTTGATTTGGGTTTCACCTAAATTAACAAAAGAATCATGGACCTCTAATTAAAGAGTAACAGGTGAATTCATTAAATTTGGCATGTATTCATTGATTTGGTATGTATTTATTGATTGCTAATAAAAAAAAGGTCTTAAAACTATTAGCATGTCACAAATTCTCTGTTATGACTTTTTGTAGTCACATTCATGCATACAATTTAAAATTATAATAGAATATATAAAATTTATTCCATACAGCTTTCAGTCTTAATTTATATATTACGAATATTTTTATAAGTTTGTATTATGGACACTTTTATAAACATTATCTGTTCGTATCGGACACTTTTATAAACCTTACGTGTTATTTACGGACATTTTTATAAACCATACATGTTTTTACTTGACACTCGCATACACTCGTGCCGGACTCGTGTCCGCCGCGTTCAATACCGATACATAAATCATACAATTATATATATATATATATATATATATATATATATATATATATATATATATATATATACTTTTTTATTTTATTTTTTTATACATATATAATATAAAATAATAAATATTTTAATTTTTTTGATGATTACATATAAATTTTTTGTTTGACAATATAATTTAAATTATGTATGGTGAATTTTTTTAAAAATTATATATATAAACTATCAATAAAAAATTTTATAATTTTTTATTTATATAAAAAATATAACAATAATTTATTAAAAATTATATTTTATATATAACAAATATATATTATTATATTAATAATATTATATTTTATTATTTCTGTTCTAATAAATTTTAAATTTTTTGAAAGTTATTGGAGTCGTTGTCTTGTCTGAGTCGCTTCCCGTGTTAAATTTCAATCATGCATAGTCTAAAATCATAAGATTTAGGATTATAAGATATATGAGATTAATCCATCCGGATCGATCTAGCTTGTTAAATTTAGTAACTTATGGAAATAATTAAGCCAGATTATTAAATCCAACTCAGGTGCTAGAAATGTTCACTCAGTACCAAACAATGTGTCTTTTGGTACAAGATATGGTATTTTATGGTCTAGTGTACGGCTTAAGCTCAAAAGAGTCCCACTTGTTCAGACCCATTAGCTCAAGCTGGTGTACGCGGAGAGTGAGAGAGAGAGAGAGAGGGAGAGGGGGAGAAGAGGGGGTGGGTACTTTGAAGGTCGGTACTAGGGATGCAAATACATCCAGGTCTTCCGGTCCGATTTGCCTATGAATTGAGCGATAAATAATAGCAAAAATATATAATTTATTTTGAATTTGTTTTGATTAATATATTTTTTTTCTTCGATTCGTTCTGGTCTGTTAAAAATCTGATCAAATTTTATTTTTATTTCGATTCGCCTGCAAATCAAGCGGTGAATGAGAGCAAATATATATATATATATATATATATATATATATATAATATATAATTAATTTATCCTGAATCCCTCCCTTGGAAGACTCCTTCCCGCCCCAGATGCAGCCGTAGTTGGTAGTTGATCCTCCCTGTGCGCATATTTTTAGAAATTTAATCTCTGAGCTCTTTGGGTTAGGACGCCAAAAAAAAAAAAAAAAAAAAAAAAAACGAAGGAAAAAGAAATGAAAAAAAAGTCTACCTGCTCTTGTTCCGTTCACTATTTTTACAATGTTAGGCTGGTTCAGTAGGTTGTCTCCCTTCCCCCTCCTTCCAGCCGCAAACACAAAAGCGTCTGAACAATAGCTTTTTTTTTTTTTTTTTTTTTTTGTAACGATCGGTCCGAACTTAAGTGTCAACAAATTTGATTATTGGTATGTAAGGTTTTAAATTCGAAACCTAATTACTTTATATTTTTAATTAAAATTATTTATATAAACGAAACTAATAACATGCTATCTTTTTTTTTCTCAAAAAAAAAAAAAAAAAAAAATTTGCTAAACCTTTTTTTTTTTTTTTTTTTTTTTTTTTTATCACAGGTAAACAATTGCATCACTAGTATATGTATGGAGACTACCCTAACTATAGCACAACAATTTTGTATGGGCATTCTCTTTTAGCTAATGTTTCGTTCCAAAATTATAAGTTTAGGGATAAATTTTTTAATCTCTGGAAATAGTCAGAGATAAAAGAAAAATAGTGTTTAATTTGTAAAACTGTTATTCTTAGAAATAGCTGAAATTATATTTTGTTCATTTCTTAAAATAAGCCAGAATAGTAAAAAAATAAAAATAATTATAATTTTAAAATAATAATATTTTATTTAATTAATTAATATAAACTATTAATTAAATAATAATTAATATTTGTATAAATTAAAGCTTATATTTTAGTAAATAATATTATTTAAATTTTTTAAAATTAAAGTTAAAAAATTTAAAATTTATATAAATTTTAAATTTTATTAAATTTATAAATTTATTAAAAATTAAAGTTACAAATTTAAAAAGTTATAAAATTTAAAATTTCTCTAAATTTTAAATTTTAATTATTTAAAAAAATGTGTAAAAGGAGATGCAAAAATTTTAATTTTTAAATTTTTATAAATTAAAAAATTTATATATATAAAATTTGTATAAATTTTAAAATTTTAAATTTTTTAAAAAATAAAGTTAAAAATTTTAAAATTTATAAAATAAAAAAAATTTAAGTTTAAAATTTTATAAATTTCAATTTAAATTGTAAAAAATTTTAAAAAAATAAAAATAAGGTTATTCTCGGATGAGAACAACCTTATTCCCACTAATGAAGGAAATTGTTATCCTCCCTCTTTAGCGGGCTATTTCAGAATAGTCCGTTAAGAGAGGAATAACAAATTTCTCTCTCTCTCTCTCTCTCTCTCTCTCTCTCTCTTTTTCTTTTTTTCTTTTTTTTTTTTTTTTGTTTGGAGAATAAATGAGGAATAAAGGAGTTATCCTCCTTTTATCCCCAACCAAACATAAGCTTAATCTTTAATTTTCTGAAGAGCTCATTCAAAGATGTAGAATTCAATAAACTCAAACTGTGACGTTAAGAAATTCAATAGACTATTTTTTTAGTAATTTATTGGACCTTGTATTATGCAAAGAGCAATTTTATTTCAACAGACTCGGGGAAACAAAAAAATGAGGGATTGAGAGGGGAGTAAGTAAATTCTGAAATTTTTTCTGTCAAACAGCTATTCAGTAAAAATTGCATTTTTAGATTTCAAAGGTTAGACTCGTGGTTTCGAAAAAGTCATAAGAACTGGTGTTTATTTTTGTTTCGGCACTGAAGTCACGAGATCATTTGATCAGTATTACGTCGCAATTTCCTCTTAAAATCACCTGCTTTTATTATATTGGAAGACCCAAAAATCCCAAAATTTTGAAGCGTTTTTAATCTTCTATCCTCCAATGCACAAAAGATTTATTGCATAAAGATCACCTACACATGGCTAGATATAAATTTGGATTGGTCTCGGTGTTATGATTAAGACCATGATTAATGTGAGCGAGCGAGCTGAGTTCGTATCTATCTGAGTACTGCATGGACCTGTTTGGTGCTCGGGATTGGATTTGATAGATGTTAGCAACTCATACGCATTATTAGGGTGATGACGAACGAATCGGGAGCTGATTGGATTTACCGAACGAGAGATTTTTCAGTACAATCGCAACCTCTCAGACAGGATTTGAAAAACATTTCCCAACGTCTGAGTCACTACCACCTAAACATCTCATCCCACATCGCCCAACACGTTTTTATCCAATCCAATCCAATCCTAAGTTTTGGTTCAGATATAAAATTTTTTTTGTTATACCGGAGATAAGTATAAATCATGGTATTAGCAGAAACTAACGTAAATTTCTGTTTGGTTGAATTTAAAAATTATACCGGGTATAAAAAAATAGTATTTGGTAAATTATATAGAAATAAAAAGAAAAGAAAGGATTAAAATTTTAATTTAAGATAAAAAATTTACTGACATAATTTTAAATATTTAATTTAAAATATTTATTATAAAATTTATTAAAATTTATATTTTATTCATATAAAAAAAATTATTAAAAAAAATTGGTTTTTGAAAATTTATAATTTTTTAAAAATTCAAAAATTGTATATAAAAATAGGTATAAATTTAAAAATTTTAAACATTTGGTATAAATTTGTATAGATTAATAAATTATAAAAAAATTAAAAAAATATAAATTTTTAAATTTATTAAAAAATAAAATTTTTAATTTTTTAAATTTATTTAAAAGGCTAAATTACAGAAAACCCCCCTCTAATATCCCGCTTTTTCACTTTACCCCCCTATCATTTAAAAGTCGACAATTGCCCCCTCGTAATTACCGAATTGTGCAATAACCCCCCCGCCGTCAGTTGACCGTTAGTTGACCGTCAGTTTTTTTGAAAATATAATTTCATATACCCAAAATACCCTTGGAAAATATCCCTAAAAAAAAAAAAAAAAAAAAAAAAAAAAAAAAGAAAAAACTTCGGAATAAAAAAAAAAAAAAAAGAGGAGGGCATAATGGTCATTTTACCCCATCTGTTAACGGTGTTGCCCCCTAAAGACATTTCTGAAATTACGAGGGGGGCAGATTTGCGACTTTTAAATGACAGGGGGTGGGGTAAAGTGGAAAAGCGCGATATTAGAGGGGGGGGTTTTCTGTAATTAGCCTATTTAAAATAAAATTAAAATTTTTTAAAATTTTAAAATAAAAAAATTAAATTTTAAATTTTATAAATTTAAATATCTTATAATTTAAAATTTTTTAATTAAAAAAAAAAAATGAAACAACCCGGTAGAACAGGTTGTTCCACCTTTTGGGGGGAATAGCTTGTTCCCCTCCATACCGGATTATTTGTTCCCCTCCAGAAATAACCCAGTATGGAGGGGAACAAGTTATTCCCTCCTTTCATTTTATTGTTTGGGGATAAGGAGGGGATAACCCCCTTATCCTCTGTTACAACTCAGTAGCTACAGTATACAGTAGGTGGAGGTAGGAAGCGTGTAGTAGAGAAGGTGAAGGAGGAGAACAGTGGGGAGAAGAGGAGCTCTGTGAGGAGGTGGTGAGAGAAGAGTGTGGGAGAAGTAACCAGGTACCAGAGGAGACAGAAAGCTCCAGAAGGTAGGTGAGCGCACGACCCGAGGCGAGGGGATCCGAGGCAACATATGTAGAAGCCCGTTTGAATGTGAATCCAGCTAAGAAGGTCCAGCTAAGAGAAAAGCTTTATTACATATGCCCATACCATGACCAAGCCCAATCATTGGATAGTTAGGAGTTTATTACAAGGAAGCCCACGACGGAGGAGTTGTTACAAGGAAGCCCACGACGGAGCTCATCATTGGGTAGTTACAAGTTGTTACAGAGGGGCCCACGACACAGGACCAAAGCTTTGGCAGTTGTAACTGTTGAATCTTCACTTTCCCTGTGTACTTAATAAGAGCATTAGTATAAATAGTGGAGATGTAAACGATACGATCATGAATGGAAATATCAACTCATTTCTCAATTCCCCCTCTCCTCAGTCTCTTATCTCTCTCTTTCTCTCTCTAAACTCTTCTTCTTCTTCCCAATTCCCATCTCAACTCCCTCTATTTCTACCCAAATCACCATTAATGGAGCTCAAACCTTCATAGATTGCAACCATCATCCTCACCGCCATCCAAGCCTCAGAGAATTCTCATCCTCGGCTGGTTGCGGATCGTCCGGGTTGCAACAATTTGGTATCAGAGCAGTTCCGATCCCAGGGATCGTGAACAATCAAGCATACAACCGAGGCAACCATTAGCATACAACCGAGGCAACTGGGAGAGCAAGCAAGCAAGGAGCAGGATCTGTTATTTGAGAAGTAAGTGCATTCAAGCATCCAAGGCCACCGAGATTTACCCACCATTAAAAAGCTGCAAGGATCTAAGGATCCTGAGAGGCAAAGAAGCGAGCACCTCAATACCTGGTAGTATCTGATTCTGATTGGAGCTGGTATTATTTGATTCCGGGTATTTTCTGATTCAAAGAAGAAGCAGCGCTTAACTGAGGTAATCGCTAAACCCACCTCATTTATGTTTACTGCAAATAGAGTACATACTTGAGTTCCTGGGTGAGATCAGTGTAATCTGAGGAGGCAACACAGTTAGAACCATAATCCACAAAATAGGAAAGAAGAAGAGCAGTAAATTTAGGCCATATAGTGAGTATATCTTCGAAGAAGACATGGCCGAAGGCACCAGACTTAAAGACTTAAGTGAGCATCTTAGAATGTTGGAAGATAAGATGCAAAATTTAGCCGCAGATTGTAATCAAGAGCTGAACAGCAAGTTCCAGCAGTTTGAGTTGGAATATAACAAGAAATTGGGAGGAGTAATGCAGCATTTGGAAGAATTACAGAGAGAAGGTCAACTGAGGCATGAAGCACAAGTTATGGAAGCCAACAGAAAGCATGAGCAACTGATGAAACTTTTAAGCACCCAAACAACAGTCGCCAGCACACCTCCTGCTCCAACCCCATCACTGAAGGAGAGCAAGTCTGCATATGAGCCTTGGCCCATTCAGAGTTCCAAAGTTAATTACAGAGAGGATAAAGGCAAAGGAATCTTGCCAAACCCGCAGTTTAATCCTGAAAATAGCCAAGCAAGTAGCACACAAAGAAATGCTTATTATGTGCCTCATCCAAAATTGGATTATCCCAATTTCGAAGGAGAGGAACCCAGGGAATGGATCAGTAAAAGTGAGCAATATTTTAAACTTTATCAAGTCCCTGAAGAACAGTGGGTGGAAATAGCAACATTGCATTTTTCGGGAAGAGCCCACAGATGGAAGGAGGGTTATATGCTAAATAAGCCTGACCTGAGTTGGGATGAGCTGTCTGAAGCTTTATGTAGGAGGTTTGAAGGAGCCACCATGAAGAAATTAGTGAGAGACTTCAATAAGTTGGTGCAAACTACCACTGTGAAAAAATATCAGGAGAAGTTTGAAGAGCTTAGAGCTAGAATGTTGTATCTCAATCCTACTTTGAATGAAGAACATTTCATTCAAAGTTATATTAGTGGACTTAAAGAGGAGTTGGTCCCATTCATTGACCTTTCTAATCCCAAAACTTTAGAAGAAGTTTATGAACAAGCTAAGTTGCATGAACAAGCCTTAATAATGATGTGGAGGAAACAGAAATTGACTTCTAAACCTGGAAGTACTGCAGTGCAAGGGTATTCTTACTCTAAGCCAAATACAGTCAAGATGAACCCTGGTCAGACGGAAGGCAACAGGGGATTCAGCCGCAGGTATATTGATGGCTCCAATGGTATTAATAAACAACTGTTTGAACAGAGGAGAGCTGCAGGCCTCTGTTATAAATGTGGTGACAAATATCAGCTGGGGCACCAATGCCATGACAAGGCTTTAAATCAGATGTATGGTGAATTAGAAGTTGATGAAGTGTTTGATGAATCCTTACTGCAAGATGTAGAAGAGGTGGATGAGGAAGAGTTAACTAGGATGGACAGTTCAGAAGAGGTGGGTATTTCAGTTCATGCCTTGAATGGTGAGGTGGTACAGGAAACTATTAAGGTACAGGGAGAGGTTGGAAGCAAATCAGTGGTAATACTGATTGATACTGGTAGCACCCACAGTTTTATTGATTTCCAAACTGCCAAAGAGGTTAAAGCAGAGATCATTGCTGCCACCCCCTTAATAGTGACAGTTGCTAATGGACATAAGGTAGTGAGTAAGCTGAAATGTTCCAACTTCAAGTGGGTAATGCATGGGGAGACATATCAAACAGACCTAAGAGTGATCCGGCTGGAAGGGTCTAGCATCATATTGGGAATAGACTGGTTAAAAAAATGTGGGAAAGTTACCTTTGATTACACCAATCACTCAGTATCTTTTAATAAGGGGGGAAAACCTGTCACTGTTAAGGGCATCCCTGAGAATGCCCATTTGAAGACCATTGGTGCTAATCAATGGTACAAGGCCAGTTTACAGGGGCAGTGCTGTGCCATAGCCCATTTTAGTGCCTCTGTCAGTAAGGAAGAAAAGGAAATACCTTCTGAAATACAGTTAGTTTTGGAGAAATATGCTATGGTATTTCAAGAGCCCAAGACCCTGCCACCACATAGAAGCCATGATCATAAAATTCCCCTACAATTGGATGCTAAACCAGTTAATATTAGGCCTTATAGGCTTAACCATGAGCAGAAAGAAGAAGTAGAGAGACAAATTGCTGAGTTGTTGGAAAACAACCTTATACAGAGGAGTCACAGTCCCTATGCCTCTCCTATTCTTTTAGTGAAGAAAAAAGATGGCACTTGGAGGATGTGCATTGATTATCGCCAATTAAACAAAAGCACTGTTAAGGATAAATACCCAATTCCTATTATTGATGATTTGTTGGATGAGTTGGGAGGATCCAAATTTTTTTCTAAGATTGATCTCAGGGCAGGTTATCATCAGATTAGAATGGATGAAAAGGATATTTCCAAAACAGCTTTTAGGACTCATGCCGGCCATTATGAGTTCCTTGTAATGCCCTTTGGGCTAACCAACGCCCCAGCCACCTTCCAATCCCTCATGAATGATATTTTTCAACCTTATTTGAGGAAGTTTGTTCTGGTTTTCTTTGATGACATACTCATCTACAGCCACTGTTTGGAAGAACATGTGAGGCATCTAGAGATAGTTTTGGAATTGCTAAAGATCAACCAACTTTTGGCAAAAAGATCTAAATGTTTCTTTGGGCAACCTTCTGTGGAGTATTTGGGCCATATTATAACCCAGGAAGGAGTGGCTACGTACCCCGATAAGATTTCAGCTATGGTACAATGGCCCACACCTTCTGGAATCAAGAGTTTAAGGGGATTTTTGGGACTCACAGGATATTACAGAAAATTTATTAGAGGGTATGGAGGAATTAGTAAGCCCTTGACTGAGCTATTAAAAAAGGGCAAATTCCAGTGGACTGCAGAAGCCCAGGCTGCCTTTGAAGAATTAAAGAAGGTCATGACAACTGCACCCGTACTCGCCATGCCTGACTTCAACAAGGAGTTCACTGTTGAAGTGGATGCGAGTGGGCTTGGATTAGGGGCTGTTTTGAGCCAGGAAGGGAAACCGATAGCTTACATCAGTAAGGCTGTAAGTCCGAGGAACTTGGGACTATCCACTTACGAGAAAGAATTCCTTGCCATCTTACTTGCAGTTGCCAAGTGGAAGCATTACCTCAGTTTAAAGCCCTTTATAATAAAAACTGATCATGAAAGCTTAAAATATTTGTTAGAATAGAGTATCACCACTGCAATTCAACAGAAAGGAATGATGAAGCTCATGGGCCTGGAGTATACCATCAGTTATAAGAAAGGGAAAGAGAATTTAGCAGCAGATGCATTATCAAGGAGGGGTTATGAAGAGGGAAGTGTTAAAGCTATTTCAACTGCTGTGCTCACTTGGTCCACTGAGGTGTCAGCCAGTTATAAAGGGGATCAGAGGGTACAACAACTCTTAACAGCTTTAACACTACAACCAACACTTCACCCCCATTATTCATACCAACAGGGCATACTCAGATATAAGGGTCGAATGTACATAGGCAGCCAAGGGCCCTTGAGGCAAAAACTAATGCAACAGATGCATGATTCCTCTTTAGGGGGACACTCAGGCATTGATAACTCCTATAAGAGGATGAAGCAGATATTTTTTTGGCAAGGTATGAGGAGTGACATTGAAAATTTGGTCAGAAACTGTGAAATCTGTATTAAAAACAAAGTGGATGGGACACCTTATGCAGGCTTACTACAGCCCTTGCCTATTCCAAAGCAAGCCTGGCAGTTGGTGAGTATGGATTTTATTGAGGCTCTCCCCAGATCAGAGAATAAAGACACTATCTTGGTGGTGGTAGATAAATTTACTAAATATGCCCACTTCCTATCCCTGTCTCATCCGTATACAGCTTCAGAGGTGGCTAAGCTTTACTTTGATTCGGTTTATAAATTGCATGGGCTTCCAGAGGGGATCATTTCAGACAGAGATAAAATTTTCACCAGTCAATTCTGGCAGGATCTGTTCAAATTAATGGGGGTGCAATTACAGATGAGCACTGCATACCATCCCCAGTCAGATGGACAAACCGAAAGGGTCAACCGCTGCTTAGAGACTTATCTTAGATGTATGTGTTTTCATCAACCTCGAAGATGGCACAAGTGGTTATCCCTGGCAGAGTGGTGGTACAACACCTCACACCACTCCTCCATAGGAATGTCACCCTTTCAGGCATTATATGGGTATATACCCCCAACTAACCTGATAGTTCACCTTAATAAGACTTTACATGCATCTGTTGAGGATTGGAAGAATGAGAGGGAACAAATGATGCAAATCTTAAGGGTGAGACTACAGGAAGCGCAGAATCGGATGAAACAGTATGCAGACAAGAAGGGAGTAGATAAAGAGTATAGTGTGGGAGAGAAAGTATACCTTAAACTGCAGCCATACCGACAGCACAGTGTAGTAATGCGAAAGAGCTTGAAACTTACCTCACGCTACTTTGGCCCATATGAGATATTAGAAAGGGTAGGACCAGTAGCATATCGGTTACTCTTACCAGACGGGTCCAAGATACATCCCGTTTTTCATGTTTCCCAGCTTAAGGGAGGAGTAAAGAGGCAGGAGCAGCTATCTTCAGCGGATCCGATGGCAGGGCCTACGGGGGAGTTGATGGCTCAGCCGGAGAAGATTTTAAGTCGTCGGTTGTTGCGGAAGAAAGGGCGGGCTGTAAGCCAAGTACTCGTGACTTGGAGCAATTTGCGACCGGAGGAAGCGACTTGGGAGGACTACTGGAAGCTCAAGAAACTTTACCCCGCCTTCGATCCTTGAGGACAAGGATCGGGTGAAGAAGGGGGGAGTGTTACAACTCAGTAGCTACAGTATACAGTAGGTGGAGGTAGGAAGCGTGTAGTAGAGAAGGTGAAGGAGGAGAACAGTGGGGAGAAGAGGAGCTCTGTGAGGAGGTGGTGAGAGAAGAGTGTGGGAGAAGTAACCAGGTACCAGAGGAGACAGGAAAGCTCCAGAAGGTAGGTGAGCGCACGACCCGAGGCGAGGGGATCCGAGGCAACATATGTAGAAGCCCGTTTGAATGTGAATCCAGCTAAGAAGGTCCAGCTAAGAGAAAAGCTTTATTACATATGCCCATACCATGACCAAGCCCAATCATTGGATAGTTAGGAGTTTGTTACAAGGAAGCCCACGACGGAGGAGTTGTTACAAGGAAGCCCACGACGGAGCTCATCATTGGGTAGTTACAAGTTGTTACAGAGGGGCCCACGACACAGGCCCAAAGCTTTGACAGTTGTAACTGTTGAATCTTCACTTTCCCTGTGTACTTAATAAGAGCATTAGTATAAATAGTGGAGATGTAAACGATACGATCATGAATGGAAATATCAACTCATTTCTCAATTCCCCCTCTCCTCAGTCTCTTATCTCTCTCTTTCTCTCTCTAAACTCTTCTTCTTCTTCCCAATTCCCATCTCAACTCCCTCTATTTCTACCCAAATCACCATTAATGGAGCTCAAACCTTCATAGATTGCAACCATCATCCTCACCGCCATCCAAGCCTCAGAGAATTCTCATCCTCGGCTGGTTGCGGATCGTCCGGGTTGCAACATCCTCATCTTGTTCCAGCTGTCAAACACAGCCTAAGTGTCCGATCCTATATTATAAACCGCAGCGAAAATGGTATACACATAGAGAACAAATTTTTATGCATAAACATCAACTGTGGTGGCTTACTGTTCGAATTTGCAAATCAGAGAATCATTGTAATTTGAATTATTCGTGACTCGAAATAAATAAATTTATGTATATCAATTCTCGGCAAGGACGGAGGAAAAGTCCTAGGCAACAAGAAAAGAAGCCGCATTTTTACCTCTCAAGAAGCATGACCATCTCGCAGTGAGGAGTGTGTGGGAACAAATCGACGGCCATCGCCCTAACAGGCCGGAATGGCTCGGAGTTAGGCATGGATTTCGTACGGTGCCTAGCGAGCCCGGCGCTGCTCATGTTCCGCCACCCTCTATTGCCTTTCTTCTTCTCCGGCCTGTCGGAGGTTGGCGTGCAAAGCTCGATTGCATTCGCCACCAAGCTCTCCGGATTGCACGAAATATACCTAGTGAAGGAGAAAAATAGAAATGTAAAATAAAATATCGTCCATTATACCTTATCTACAAAGTTCTTCTACATGAATATGGGAAACATTTTTTCTTCCTAGGGAGCTAAGATGTGGCACTTACACAAGTCGCCGAATACGTGGATGCGTCCTAAGAGCTTTAATCACCTGGAAATCATTTGAAGCGTCATATTAATATTATCCGAACACGACAACGCGTAAAATCAATTACTTGCTAACAATGAACAACCTTAATTCGTTCATTAAACAGAAACAGAAGAAGATTTAGTATAATAGGTAATGCAGAATTGCAATAAAAAGGCGCAGCACGCACAGAGTAACCAAGAAATTACCACAGGGTGAAGTCCAACTCGTGGAGGATCGACGATAGCAACAACTTTCTCGAACCGGCGCACAGAAGTAGCATCTGCCGCTCCTTTCTCTTCGGATACATCTTTGCACTCTGAAGTGTTCTCCAGATTGGTGTTGCCGAGCTCATTAGCGCAGCTACTCAAAATTCCATCATTATTTTCACTTTCTTTTTCAATATTTCCAAGACTTTCTTCATTGTTGTCTTCGACTTTTTGGTCGGTCTTATCCTCCAAACTTGCTGGCATGTCCTCACCACTGTTCTTTGTGGCATTGTTGTCTTTCTCCATGGTATCAGTTTCTGAGACATCATTAGAAACTACGCTATCCTGCTGGGGTGCTCCAAGATACTCTTTGAGCAGAGACCCCATCACGTCCTCCGCCTGTTAACACCCATCATGGAATTATAAAATTATTTCCGCAATAAATAGAATGAAGCTAAAGTACTTTGAGAGAAGAATACATCAAATGCCGTGACGTAGAGAACTCGTCTTTGGGTTTTAACACAAGAAAATCACGAAACATTTCCAACTTATTCACTCTACGGGAACAAAAAGTATATTTTTAAGTGTTCAATGATGAACAAAAATACTCTTGGTTATGCATGAAATATCTAACATAGAAGTTGTAATCCACAAACTTGAAATTTTACTAACTAGACACATAATTACATGGCATGCCCAAAATATTCAACGTCTAGATATAATTCAGTTGCATATCTCCAAATACTAATTTGCTTCTATATTGTAGTCATCTAGGGGTTATTCTTTGTATTGATACATTCAAATTCTCAAACTAACGGGCAGATTGATTTTTTTTACACTTGAATTAGGAAATAAATTCATGTCAGCTAGTAATAATATAAACTACTAACAGGTGATACCAGTTTAAACTAACAACATGTTTCACAACATATGATAAAAGTACATATAAGGTTCTCCGTTATTCTGCTGTCATGCACAGAAATATAAAAACCATCTTTGAGCACTGTTCACAAAAACATATCACTGCCTCCAATGGAAAAGGTTCATATGTATGTACGCCTTTTCCTTTTCCAGTTTTCCTATTCCATCATCTTCCTCAAGCACTTACTTTGAAAGCATCCAAATTTACACAATTCACAAAAGCAACTATAAACTAAGATAATGAATTGTTGTTATTCTTTCCACAACCGATAGAGCAATGCAAGTCAAAAGTGAATCCTTAGGATTCCAAAATCAGTAACTTATGTAGCATCAAAAAAAAGAAAAAAAAATTGCAGTTAAGGGAAAGAAACTCATAAGAGTAAAACTAACCTTTCCGCACACAAACCTACAATTATTTATGCCATTAATCACTGCATTTCTCTCTGCATCTGATACTGCTGATTTGTTCATTTCAATGCCAACAACCTGAATATGAATAGTTGAAATTTATTAATAGGAATGAAAAATCAAGATCAAATTACAAGGAAATCTCACCACCTCTGAGATCAATATTTTAGCTTTCAAGATACGGTTAAGATAGTAAACAAACTACTAAGGTTATGTTGCACAAAATATGAGGCTCCATATTGAGCACAGATTAAATGAAATGATCATTCTACCGAGACAAGTTAGAAAACGACTATAATATTCTTTGTGAAAATAAACAAGGAGGAATATTAGGTTTCTCATAAATGCAGCAAAAGTACTGCCTAAGGCAGCTTAATAATCAGTAAGAACCACAAAATTACAATCACAAAGGGGCACCAGAAAAATGATTGATGTTGTTACAAAAGCAACAAATGAATAAAGTGATAAAAACAAAAAACTACAATCCTAGGGGGGGGGGAAGAAAAATCAAAGATGAGTACCATTCCAACACGGTGTGCTAAAGTAAGGCCGATAGTTCCTGTCCCACAACATATGTCAAAGAGTAATGTACCCAGACTCAGGTCGGCCCAATCACCGGCAAGGCTATACAACCTTTCTGCAGCAAGAGTATTAACCTGTAGACTTGTGAGTGGAAATTGCACATTTTTCTTATCAATCAAAAAAATGTGAGTCAAAAGAATATAGTGGAGTTTCTAACTTGAAAGAACGCTGTTGGTGATATAGAGAAGCGGAGATTGCATATGTAATCATGAATCCTTCCTTCACCAATATCAGGCTTTTCTGAACAAGCTTGTCCTTCCATTTTTGGCACCAGTAGTGGAATCAACGGACAATCAGCTGGTGCAGCATTTGATATTCCTTTATGATCCTGCATGATAAATATTAAGTTCTCATAGCAGTATCAATAAAAAGACAGACTCAGAATTATCCTTCTAACATTGAAACAAGTCTGCCAACAAAATGGAGAGAATTATTCTTCTAAAAGTGAGAGCCCACCTGCACAATTATGGTTGTTAGAGGTAGTGGAGGAGCTGTTGCAGCTGCTCCGTGTACAAGAGCCGTGGACAACTTGTCAAATTCATTTTTCATCACATCGTCGTCAACTCCCGTGGAACAGACCTGCACAACAGTATTGACATTCATTCATAATACAAGAAAAAATGACTAAATGTTCCAGAGTTGAGGCCTTTAAAAATTTATATTTTCCATTACTGAATTGTGTTTTGCTTTATCAGATAGTGCGATAGAATTTTCTGCCTCCAGCGAATTACTTGAGAAAAAATTTGGATACATTAATGGAGAGATTTGTACATGTATATAGTGCAATGTGCGGAATAACAAATCCTGAACTGTACAAATTTGAGCTTTTTCAGTAGGATGAGTTAACCTGAATGATAAGCATGACTTCTGCTATTTGGATCTCAGCATTTTCAGCAGTAGCAAGTTGACCAGGATTCCTTCCCTCTCGGACCTAATTAGGAACTTCAAGAGAATAAACATCTGCGATCTCATCTCAAAAAGAAGTAAATAATTATGCACTTCCAAACTATAGAAAAGCAGACCGTAAATTGACGCCAAAAACCAGTGTTATCGGTTCTGCTCCACACAGGTAAGGCGGAGGACTGCAGGAAATCTTGAAAGATCGAAGCATACTTCGAGGAAACTCCAGACACATTTAGGCAGTTCACAGGTTCCTCAATTGCTGTCATACCCTCCCTTCAGTCACATGGCAGCTTAATAACTATTAGTAAGTATACAAGACAATTGCTTCACATGAAACAGAGAGAAAGGTGATGAAGTGACCTGAAATTTCCAAGCATAAACCCCACTGTTCGTTTGCCTTCTAATGAATAGCCCACAGAAAACTCACATTTGTTGCGGTATCCGTTTATCACTGGTGACTCTAGTATGCCTTCAAGCTTGCATGGAAGGCCACCTAGATGATTAAAAAAAGACCATTTACTCCAATGTTGTGTGGCATGGATAATAAAGACGATAGAAGAATTTCAGATGTGCAATATGACCGGATGTAGTAAATACTCAAATTTGAAACGCATCACCCTACTGCAGAAATGTTGTGTAATCACTGTAATGACAACAACATGCTACAATAATATCAAACAAAGGCAAAGTTGTTTTATCACATATATACATGAAAATTTATTAAGACAATTAATCTTATTTTAATTATTATTAAGTCTGCCACTTCTCCTACATTAGTATGGATGCCAAATATATATAGATTTTTTATGTAGAAAAATGCCCACATTGTATTCTTGAAGAGAAGATATGCCAAGAGTTTATGTTGAGTCAATGAACATTACCTATCTCCTTAGATTTAATGATCCAATCTGGAAGTGGAACACCATCTGGACAAGCTTTCCGAGCATTCCGAGTCTGCAATGAAATGGAAAACCAAGAAACTCATAGCCACACAAGCATTAAGAAATCTTCAAGAATTGTGAAAATAAAATATGAGGCATATTATCGATTACATAGTTTTTATAACAAAACATAATCCACTTCCAAAAGACACGAAACTATCTCACCAGTCGCTTTAGGGTTTGGAGCAATGAATTCTTTTTATGCTCCAACTGATCACTGTAGGGCATATGAGCAAGTGGAGTGACCACATCACGGGCACTTTTTGTTCTTGAAGACAAACCTTCCGCCGCAGAAGTTTCTTCATTGTCACTTCCCGACTGATTATCAGCATGCTGTCCTTTGTTTTGATGAGATTTACGGATGGCATCTGCAACCTTTATTTCCTTTCCACCATTGGATTTCTCATTCAAAACCTACATATAGTGCAAAAGTGAAAGAAAATTACAGACTTCCCACAAATCCTCAGACTGTCCATAAGCACAAAGTACTACCTCAATAGCACTTTTAAGCTGTTCAGTATTCTCAAAGGTCACAAAACCAACAGACATTCCCTTCTTCTTTTTCATTGTCTTACACAAAATTCCCTGAAAAAGGAAATAAGTATGATAAATAAAGACATATGGCAATGTTATATCAAATTATGATTCTATGATCAATCTCGAAGACAGCAGAGATTCCTAAATGAGATAATAACAGAAAAGTAAGATCTGCGCGACATACTGACACGACATAGAGACTATGAAATAACATATCCTCAAACTGTTTTTCTTCAACTGAAAATTTGAAATTGAACTCTCCTCAGCTGTCAAACCTAAACTTACAGCGTGAAACACCTTCTAGGTTGCTCTTTTTTACTCATTATCCTACCAGTTTCTGCTAATTTCTAAAGTCGAACAAATCCAAGGAGCTGGAATTCTAGCTTTCCAAATTCCGCCGATTTCATAGATTTGGAAGGATTTATGGCATTTCATATAATACATCCAAATCCCACCATTCAAAATATTGAATTTAGTGACAATTCAGTCACCTTTTAGCTATTAATATCCTTAATCCAAAAATGCTTCTTCTTAGAATAGTTCTATTAGTTCTCTCACTATTTAATGAACAACAGATATATTAGGAAAAGTAGACACATTGAAATGATTTCCCATTCCCTTTCCTAGCAATGGAATGGAATGGAATGGAGTTGAATTCAACTCAAATTTATTCTTGCTGTTGAATCAAATTGAGCTATTTTGAACAGAAATCAATAGAATTCTATTCAGATTTGAATCAAAGGAGCAGTTTCTCCACTTGCCTGATCATCAAGGAACCTCTTCAACCCCTCGGAGTTCCACTTCCTCGGGAGGCCGATGAGGCACTTGTCGAGCGACGCCTCGTCCACCGTCGGCGTCTCCTCGCCCTTCTCCTCATCGCCACCGCTATCGGCGTCGGCCGCGGCGGCCCCATCGGCCTTCAGCAGCTTCTTGGCGTGAAGGGAGGTGGGATCCCAGGTGTTGTCGGGGCGGGGCCGGAGCTCGGCCTCGCTGTGCGCGTAGCGGCAAGCGTCGCCATGGCTACATCCTCCGCCGCTGCTGGGGTTCCGGCGCCGGTAGTACGAGCACAAGCTCGTCTTCCACAAGGGGTTCTTCCTCTTCGTCCTCTCCGCATCCTCTTCTCCCTCCTCCTCCCTCTTTCGCTTCTCCAAGGAGGAGGAGGAGGAGGAGGAGGCGAGGGCGATGTTCCCACTTTCCACGGTCGCCGCCGCCGCCGCCGCTTCGGCTCCGCCGTCACCGGCGGCGGCGGATGTGGCGGCGCCGCCGAGGGGTTGGAGATCCGGCGGGTGCAGCGGCGCCTCCTCATTCGTCTCCATGACCGACGCAGTGGAGATCGAGGGGTTTGGATTTGGATTTGGGGTTTTAGGTGCTCGGAACCAAAATCCCCAAATCTATTACTTTTTTTTTTTTTTTTTTGGTTATATTACAGGGATTGGCCTGGACCAGAGATACTGAGTAAATCTGGGTCGAACCTGATCCCACAACTATAACTAATTCTCTGAAGTAATAAGAGTTTGGATAATAATTATGTTTTTATTATTATTTGTACAATTCAGTAGTAGGGGTTAAAATTATTTGTTTGATTAAATGCGTAGACATTTAGTTCAAAACCAAATCATAAGAACTTGAAAAAAAAAGATCTCTGTAATATGGCAAATTGGTGCTTTTTTATTTCATAAATTGCACATTTTCAATCATCACCTCACATACTTATTTCTTATACATAATTCACTTTAATTTGTATATATACTCATTTCTAGATAATACACTTTGCTCCCACTGTTTGGTAACTTGATCACAAGCATGCCGCTTCGACGGCGAGGCTCTTCGTGACCCCTCTACACGGATCTCCGAACATCTCAGTCGACACTCCGATGCTACAACTCCTCGCTCCGAGACAAGCCTACCAAGATATTTCACAAATCAAAATTACGAACGAAGATTTTTCTTTTATTTACCAAACGTCTGACTTCTGCTGCAGAAACAGTGCAGATATATAATATATGTACCTCTTGAACAACGGCAAGGGCAGTAGAGCTACTACATTCGCCGTGGCTATAACTTCCACATGCCCCATTCGGGGTCCCGAAGCTCGCAAACTTGATTGCGGAGATGACCTGGTTCGGGCTCGGGCACTCCAATCGGACCATCGGCCCGGGCTTCGCCATCTTCTTCTCTGCAGTCATAAAAGCATCTACTGGAGCTGGATGTAGCTCTGAAACATGTGCACACAAACTCCCACCCTCCCTAACCGCGAAAGATATTTCAGTTGGGTCCCCGCCAATCTCCTCGAAAAGAACCAAATCGTTGCTTCCCGATTGGAGAAACGACCGAGGAACGTGATACCTGTTTATATATGTTTTGTTCACATTAATTTAGCTCATTTCATGTGTTCTACGACTTGACGAAGAAATATTAAACGAAAAAGGTTTAATTACAATTTTTTGTCCTTGAAGTTTGACCTCAATTTCAATTTCATCCTGAAACTTCAACTGCAGTTAAAACTTCGCACATTTCATTTGGTAGGGTAAAGAAAGTGCTTAATAATTTCGCTGAACAAATTTCTAGGATGAAAGGTGAACCCTAAAAACAAAAGATCGATAGAAAATAGAGATTCTTACGTAGTTTGAGAAGGTTTCCCGCAGTTCTTGAGGCATTTGTCAGACTTGTAGGCTCCTTTGTAGCTGCAAGAGCTGACACAACCGTTCGGCGGAGCAAGGTAAGTGGGCCAAAACCGGCCGATACTCTGCCCGTTCACCCACGCCTCTCCTTTCCCCATGCCCGTTAAGTCTATCGCGACCGGGCCATTGCCCTCTGGGGCAGCAAACTTTGTCTGCGCCATTAGAACTACGCGATGAGTGTGTCGATTATGTATCATAAGCTTGTTAGTCTAGAGCGTAAAATAAAATTTAACCAACAAATGCGAGAGGATGGTAGAAACATCAAACTCCGACCTTGTACCATATCAGAGGTTGATTTGTCGGCAAAGTAGAATCTGAGACCCATTCAGAAGAATCATCAGAAGTCTCATATAGCAGCGAGTCTTCCCCTTTAAGTCCAATCTGCATGAGTAAAAAATAATGACATGAGTAATAGAGTTGACTATTACGAAGTTATTGCGTAAATAACCAATTTAGTTCAGAAACAAGGTTATGGAACTGTTATTAATGTACTACTGAGCAACCTGGTATGTCCACGGTTTTGAAGATAAATCTAATGTGCCATTTTGTCCGTTCAACTTTACCGGACCAGTAACTCCAGCACCCGATAAATCAAAGAAAGCACCATAATTCTGAAGAACATAAAGAACAAACAAAATCAAAGAGAAAGGTAGTTAAAAAATGGGAAATAAATAGGGGGAAAAAAAGGATTCCTTTGAAAGCAGGTTGAGAAGAACCTGGAGACCAACAGTGGCGCTTAAAAGATCTACAGTGTTCTTTCCTGGTGCGAGCGTAATAAGCTTCTGTACTGAAACTGCTGCATTGCTACTGCTTCCCGTCCCGCTAGCTGAATAAATGTTATAGCAATGATATTTTAGATGCTGAAGTTCAAACAATAATATGCAAGCTCTATTTAGTTTTTCATCTCAGATTCACTTTATTCAGTTCAACATGAAATGCATCATTACCTGACAAATTTCCGTTGACAAAAACGTGAAGGACGTGGCCAAGTGATTTCACGAGGAGATTAGATTGAGTTCCATTTAAAAGAAACGGCTCATCGCCGGTGATCTCAATGCTGTGAGAAGACCAGTAAAATTCATTAAACAGTCAATGTTAACGCGACAACGAGACAACGAGACAAGAACACTACTAAAGAAAAATCCTCTTCACCTTGTTGAATACCATAGATAATCACTAGCATCCGCAGTAGTATTTATTTGCTCTAGCAATCCAGATTTTGTGAAGGCATCGGCCTTTGAGATGCCAACAGGTTCAATTACATAGCTCCATTGTGATTGTGGAATCTCAGAGGAATTAAGAGAGTCATCAGAGGTTTGATAGAAGGAATTTAGATACCTCATCTCCGCAGAAGAGGTTTGGGAGTTTATCTGCAGAAAAAAAAACAAATTCGACCAGTTGAAGGTGTGAAATACTGCCTTTATTTATGTCGTGAAAAGGAAAGTTTCCAGAGAAAAGGTATTGAAATAAAACATGAATAGGTGTTCAGCAGAAAGCACAAAGTAGCACCTCGCTTAGACGCCTGCTACCACATGCTACCCTAAAAAAATTAGTTATTGAACAATTCAAATCACAATATAATACCTGAGCGGTATTGAATACGACATTCTGGCAGTCGGGTAAGATGCTCACAGACCACGCAGGTAGAGCATATGACTTCCCATTAAAAGTAACAGTTGCATCAGATTGGCTGTCTATATTTGCAAGAAATGCTGCACAAGCCCCTGCTGTCTTATACACATGAGCCTAAAGAACAATAATCAAAAAGAGACATGATAACTGTTATGTTCAAAAATGCACCAAGAAAAAATAAACATATCGAAAAGGAGTACAAATGTTATAAAATAAGACAATTAGACACAAATTTCCTACCTATATTGTCGTAATACTTTAGTCTATAATGACACTCAAAATGAAAATGCAGTAAAATGAACTAAATCGTGCTAAATGTCATGCACAGAAACCAGGATTTTGAGAAACTGAGTAATAGTAAGACGGGTACTAAATTAAAAGGAAAAAAGATTTTCCAAATTGTCAAATAACCATACTTTAGAAATTAAGATCATCACTTTGTTCCAGTCTGTCACAGTATGCTTATGAAATATTGCATTTTAACTACTACCGGTAATAACAAATCGAGTATAAACCATCCATATATTTTTATCTTTGAGGCCACTAAAGAGATTACAATTTATACGGAGAACGAAGAGAAAATATAAAATATTCATACAAATTATGCATGAAAAGACAATAAAAAGAAGGCATTAGTTACCTCCTGGTTTGGACCAAGAGAAGTATTAGTTGGATCAGTTGCTATCAACGCAGCTTCGCAAAGCTTTATTGATTTGTGTAGTTCTTGTAAGTGACCCCACTTAGGCTGCCTAATGAACCCTGCAATCAATAAATGAAGAAAGTATAATAAACTGAGACATAAAACCTTTCTGAAGAACATATATCTTACAGTACCAACAAGAAATATAAGACAACAAGCTTACCATACTCATCTATCGGAGCATCATAGTCATAACTTGTCGAAATAAATGGTCCCCCCGAACTGCGGCCAAAATTGGTTCCACCATGGTACTGACGAACAGTGGAGAACGTTACAACGAACAGGAAAAATAGAATATCTCTAAATATAACAAGGAATAAAAATCCTAACATAGCAAGTTTAGCATACTGTTAACTACCAACTCAGAAGTGATACCATGTAGTAGTTTTGGAATGTACCACCACGTTCAAAGAATCGAGCAACAGCAAATGCAATGTCTTCGACGGGTCTATATGGCACTGCACCGCCAAAAGAACGATACCTATTTAAACAAAAAAGAATTATAACAACCTCAGCAATCATATTTGAATATTGCTAGTGTATATCAAGACCTTATTAGTATGCTTCTCTTCGAAGAGAATGGTTCAATTACAGTTGATTTGCATCAAACTCATGCGATCGGTGTCGTAATTACTACAAAAAAGTTATGCAGAGAAGAGAAGAACGTAAAGCCCCTTACCATCCGGTCCAGTTTTCTGTCCACATCTTTGGTTTATTGTTGGAGTTTGGAGTGAACTGATCACAGTAGAAACCATTGCAAGTGTTGATCTGCAGATTTTGCATCATGATGATCAGAGATAACATCAATATGTGAACTCAATGCATCATGAATAGCAAATTGCGAATAGACAAAGATAGGAAATAATTTCGATCAAATTGGTAAATAAGCTCAGGATAAAGTTTATCCTCCTTACAGCAAAGATATGATCATACATGAAACACTTACAACAGGATCGGGAGCATCAGCTTGCTGGCACATCACCCAAGGAACGCCTGTGTCGAGTGACACAGCCATCGATGCGGCCCAGTTGATGTACAACTTCGCTGCAGGTCCATAAGCTGAGTCGATGTTTCCATATTCATTTTCAATCTAAAACCAAGTTGGCGACACCCCCGATAAAATAAATATATAAAAAGCAATAGTATAAGATATTCGTCGAAGATGAGAACTTTGAAGAGTAACCAAACCTGAGACAAGATGATGGGTCCGCCTTGTGATGCATAAAGGTTCTCCTGCTTCATCATATCGACGATCTTCGCCGTAAATTTTTGCATCTCTGCCTAGAAAAAAGGAAGACCCAGATAAGTTAAGATATATATATTTTTTTTTTCTTTGATTGTAAAGCACAGGATGTAGTAAAAGAGTTGGAATTAGATAAATGAAGAATCTCTTAAGAAGGTCAACCTTGAAAGGCTCATTATTAGTCCTAAACTTGATACCAGGGATGAAATGTAGCCAAACTGGGAATCCCCTGCACCACAAATTATAAACAGAAGATAACAAATTCACACACCCAATGAGAGAAAAAAAAAACAAACAAAATTATCAAATTGAGCAAGAAATTTAAGCTCACCCATAATTCCACTCGGCGCAGGCATAAGGGCCAATTCGGAGATGAACATAAAGTCCGGCCTCCGCGACCGTCTTCACGAACTTCACCAGGTCCTTTCTCCCCTCAAAATCATACTATATTCGTCCCAAATTTGATTCAAAAGTAAAGAACTTGGAGAAGAGGCTTAACATAATCAAAAAAAAAAAAAAAAAAAAAGGCTCTGTAATGGGAATCATGCCTGGTTTCTAACAGGTTCATGAAGATCCCAGAAAACATAAGTCTCGATTACGTCGAGTCCGCCGTCCTTCGACTTCTGTATCAGGTCCGGCCACATCTGCATTCAACCAATTTCCCCTTTCCATCATTAGCAACTACACTCTTACAACAGTAAAAATTGGTTGTTTTATCCATAAGAAGGACTAATAAGAGTTTCGCTAATCATCTCAATTCCAAGAGGTCCTAGGTTCAATCCCCCATACTCACTACTGAATGATTTCTGTCAATATTACTAAAACTATTTTATGAGAAATTTCAATTCCAAGAGGCCATTCATAGGTTCAATTCTCCATATTCACTACTTAATGACATCCCTCAACAGTACTAAAACTATTTTATGACAAATTTCAATTTCAAGAGTCCATATTCATTACACAATCACATCGAAATTTCAATTCCGCGAGGTCGTAGGTTCAATTCCTCATATTCAATGCTCAATGACTTGTGTCGATAGTATTAAAACTATTATCATATAAGAAATGGAGTTGGGAGTAAACCTCAGGGGTGCTGCGAGGGTAGTGAATGGAACCGGAGACGAGGACGCGGCGTACGCCATCGACGAGGATGGCGCGGTGATCGTAGCTGACGGAGGCGCCGGCGCCGGCGCCGGCGCCGGCGACGGCGATCTCCGAATCGGAGAATCTGATCAAGAAGAGGAGGAGCAAAAAGAGGAGCATTCTCGATGCTGCTACTGCCCCCGTCATGTTCGAAACAAAGCAAGAAAGGAATGTCGGTCGCCAAAAGCAGCAAAGAGATGTGGTAGGTTAGCTCAAAAATGAAGTTATTTTTTTAACAACAAATGAGAGATAAGGGATTTGGTTGTGTGCAGTAGCAGTAAGTAATTTATAGCAGTAAGGGGAACATTTTGGGATGATAAAAGCTTATCTAGTACAAGAGTTGATGTGATTGGGTCGCTTGATTTCTTGTGGAGAGGTGTTGGAAGTAAGAGAGGAGGAGTGAAGCAAATTAATGGTGGTGGAGTGGAAGGAAAAATGAATATTGCATTAATTTATTTATTCAAAAAATAATAATAATAATTTTCCCGAGATTGTATTTTTATTTTTATATATTTATTTTTATTTAATAAATAGAGAGAGAGAGAGAGAGAGAGAGAGAGAGTGAGAGGTGGGAGATGAATGAAGTGGGGAAAGGGTTGAGCTGCGGCGCTTTGTCCTTTTAACTTTGTTTGTCTGTTGTGTGTTCATAATTGAGAGATCCCTAACTTTGATGGCGGGAGGAAATTAATTAAGATTTTTTTTTTTTTTTTTCTTGTTTGCGCAGCTCATCAGAATAGAATGAATTTTACTGTAACTTTGAAGTGGTCATATTCCATCTTTTATTTTTGAAATTCATACATTTTTTTTTTTTTTTTTTTTTTTTAGAATATATGAATAATATTTTTTTTTTTTTTTTTTTTCTGGATGTAATTGTATGGAGACACCCCTCTGTTAGCAATTTTGAAATAGGTTCTTAATATTTTTTTTTTTTTCACTTTAAATCTAACAATATATAGGAGAATGGAAAGTTATAAAAAGTGGTCTCCAAACCTTTATATTTAAAGTACTAAAATAACACATAAACATTAAGCCCAATATATATATATATATATATATATATATATATATATATATATATATATATATATATATATATATATATATATATATATATGTGTGTGTGTGCGCGCGCGCGCGCGCGCTATAGTAAAACTTATATGCTTTTAAAAATATAAGATAATTCATGTTTGTAATTTTTTTATCATTGAATTTGTATTAGAATTAGTACTTTTGTAATGTCAACTAAAAGAGATAAAGATAAAGTAAAAAATATAAATTTCAATACAATTCAATAAAATAATTTATAATATATATATATATATAATATATATATATATATATATATATATATATATATATAAAGAGTGAGTAGAGCTTATATATTTTCAAAAGTATAAGTCCAACTATACTTATAAATTTTTTATTATTAAATTTGTATTAAAATTTGTGCTAATATAAAATTAATTACAGAAAAAGAAATGAAAAAGTAAATAGCACAAATTTAAATACAAATTTAATAGTAAAAAAATCTATAAATATATTTAGACTTGTGCTTTTAACAGTATATATATATATATATATATATATATATATATATATATATATATATATAAGAATAATTCAAAATCCCCGGTTTTTAACGGCGAAAAGATGAGATTATGATATATGATGTGAGAAAATACCATAGAAAAATATATTATTTTCGCATCTAATAATATTATTATTTATATGTGACAATATGTCAGTCACAATATAAATTTTGCGTACTGCGCTGTGGAGAATATGGC
Organism: Tillandsia fasciculata; assembly: GCA_029168755.2. NCBI lineage: Eukaryota > Viridiplantae > Streptophyta > Magnoliopsida > Poales > Bromeliaceae > Tillandsia > Tillandsia fasciculata. Next base: position 2,765,615 of record CM054937.1, on the reverse strand, counting down.
TATATCAAAATTATAAATTTAAAAAAATATAAATTTTTTATAGATAAAAATAAATAAAAAATTTATTTTAAAAAAATGATATTAAATAATGCATATATAATATCTTATTAATTAGAAAATATTATTTTTAAATTTAATAGACTGGAATAAATATAAAAGAAAAAAAAATAAATAAAATAAATAATAAATAATAAATAATAAAAAAAAATAAGATATTAGATATTAGATATAGATTCTACTATGTGCTCCTAAAAAAATATTTATTTATTTCAAGTTAAAGTTTCCATTTCTAATGTGGAAAGAAGAACTACTTTTCAACCCTGCACCTGCCTTGCATCAAAGAACCAAAATGTCAAAAAGAAGTTGAAAAAAAAAAAAAAAAAAGTGAAGGGAGAGAAAAAAACAAGAAACCAAACAACACAACTATGATCCCATCCATATATAACAAAATATAAAACTATTATTTTCTGATAGCTTAAATATTTATTGAACCCTAATTAAATTCTCTCTTCAATTTTGGGTTATGAGGGTAAAATGTACCATAGTAGCTATTTATTAATTAGGATGGGACCATGGATGTGGCTGGTGATTGGCCAAGTTGGTTGGGAAGTAACAAAGATCTATAATTATTTAGGCTTTACATATATTTAATTATATGTCTTATTTATCGCATTAAATGCTCGCTAAGATGTGTCTATATTGGACGTGAGTTCGATCCAGACATGCGAGACTTATAAAAATATTTATGATATATAAAAATTATTTAAGTGCAGTTTAATAAGTCAAATTTTAATATTTTATAAATTATACAAATTTATGGTTGGATTTTGGTGTTGATTTTATAAATTATGCTTATCTTTTTGTGATTTACATCTCTCCAGCCTATAAATACTATAACGTATGTTATTTATAAGCATAGCATTACTCATTTATTCATATATTTATTTTTTTATTTATTTTTTATTTATCTACTTTAATTTATGGATGGGAATTATGTCAAAGTGGAAAGTGATACACACAGTGGATAACATTGTGTGCATGTGGGCATCACTATCATAATGTCATTGTAAGTTTGTGAAAGTTAACATCAAAATTGACTAAAAATTTGGCAATGACCTCACTTTTGGTGAACAAACCAACAAAAAAAAAAAAAAAAAAAAAAGCAATTTCTAGAAAGTACTTTTTTTTACCTTTTAGTTGTCATTACAGGAATTCAGAATGTAGAAAAAATATGGGCTGAATTTTACAGCACCACGAATTTTGAATTTAAATTATAATTTCACTGTTTATAATTTTTTTTTTCTTTTTTTCTATTGTCCTTAGGATTTTCGAAAGTCTCGTTATTCTTAATTTGTATATCTAAATTTATTCACCGAATGAATAAAACAGATAGTATACTGTATTTATCTCAAAAAATATATATATATATATATATGACTTCAAATTTTGTAGTAATTTTTTTTATAGAGATTTGAATCTAAATTTGAGCCAGTCAGGATTGAAATGGGCAAAAGTAAATCGGATCAAAATCAAGCCTGCAAATCTAACCGATATATTGTCTGTACATATATATAAAAAAATTTAATTAATATACATACGTAGTTCAAAGTGCTATATGGTAATAAGAATCTGCTAATACATCACCAATGTCGATCACAACATGCCTTTAATTTATTAAGGCAAAATAGAAGCATGTTACATAGGATTGCTCCTAAATTCCTTTCTAAAACTCTAAGGGGCCGTTTGGTTAAGGGGATAAGGGGGGAATAACCCCCTTATCCCCAAAACTATACCCAAACGCAAAATAAGGGGATGGTTTTACTAAACCCGGAATAGTGGAATAAGGGGGGTTTAGCAAACCCACCCCCTCCCCTGGAATAGTGGAATAAGGTGGGCACGGTTTCCGAGGTCTCTCTTTCTTTCTCTTTCTTTTTCATCTTATTCTTTTTATTCCTCTTTAACTTACCAAACACAATTTTTCCTAAACCCGGTATAACTCTTAAACCGAACCAAACGCAAATTTACTCTAGTTCCGACTTAAACCATAATTTATACCTATCCCCGGTATAACTAAAATCCTCTTAAACCCGAACCAAGCGGAGCCTAAGGGTGCGTTTGGTAAGGGGGATAAGGGGGGAATACCCCCCTTATCCCCAAGTCCATACCCAAACGGGGATAGAATAGGGGGGAATCCGGGTTCTAGGCTTGCTGGAATTACGGGAATGGAATCGGGAATCCGGGTTCCAGCAAATAGGTGGAATTGGAAGGAACCCATAAAGTGGCACGGGAATCGAGAAAAGACTCTCTCTCTTTCCTCTCTCTTTTAAGTGGGTTTTAATTTTTTTTTTTCTTTCTTTTGCATATTAATAAAAATTATTTTATAAATTTTTTCAATTAGAATTTTTAAATTTTAAAAAATATTTAAATTTTAAATTTTAAATTTTTTAAAAATTTTTAATTTTTTAACTTATTTTTTAATAAATCTAAAAATTTTATTTTATTTCATTTTTGAAAAAAAATATTAATTTTAAATTTTAAAAATTTATACAATTATTTTATAAATTTTTTAAAATTTATATAAATTTAAAAATTTAAATTTTTACTCTCACTTAAAATTTAAAAATTAATTTTATTTACTCTCACTTAAAATTTTTACTCTCACTTAAACTTTAATTTTATTATGTATTTTTTTAAAATTTATATAAATTTTTAAAAATTAAAATTTTTACTCCTATTTAAACTTAATTTAAAGGGCAAAATAGTCAAAACAATCAAAAATTTTAAATATTTTAATATATAATTTTCTATTATTTTAAGTACTTTTAATTATTTATTATTTATTTTAAATATATTTTACAATTTTAAATAATATTTTAAAACTTATTATTAGGTTGATTAATATTATAAATTAATTTATTTATAAATTATATCATAAAGGGCAAAATAGTCAATACACAAATTTATCATTCTCAATTCTTCTTATTCCTATACTCAACCAAACACAATTTTTTCCTATTCATCTTATTCTCCTTATTCCTATATAATTTACCAAACACAATTTCCTTTAATCCCGGTATAACTCATAAAACAAACAACCAAACGCAAATTTACACCAATTCCTGCTAATACCAGAATCTATACCTATCCCCGGTATAACAAAATTTTCCTAATCCCCGAACCAAACGCTACCTAAGGCCCCGTTTGGTAACGGGCGTTTCTATACCCAAACGGGGATAAAGAATGGTGGAATTCGGATTCTATCAATGCTGGAATAGGGGTATGGGGGTGGGAATTCGAATTCCCATCCCCAGCTGGATTGGCGGAACCCATTTTTTTCACGGGGTTCGAGAGAAGCTTTTCTGCAGGCTTTTTCTTTTTTTTTTTTTTATTTATTTTCCATACCTTTAAATAATAAAATTAATTTTTTTATTTTTTTAAATTAGAATTTTAAATTTTAAAAATTTAAAATTTAAAATTTTAAATTTTAAAATCTAAAATTAAAATTTAAAATTTAAAAATTTTAAAATTTAAAAATTTAAATTTAAAAATTTAAAATTTAAAATTGTAAAATTTAATTTTAAAAATTTGAAAATTTTAAAATTTTAAATTTTTAAATTTTTAAAAATTTTAAATTTTTCTTCTCTCTCTGCACCTTCCTCCTCTCTCTCTCTCCCCGGCATTTTTTTTTTTTCTTTTTTCTTTTTTTTTTTCCTTTATTTTCCATACACTATAATAAAAAAAATTAGTTTTTTATTATTTTTTTAACTTAGAATGTTTTTAAAATATATTTAAATTTATAAATTTTAAATTTAAAATTTTTATTTAATAAATTATTTTTTTTAACTTATTTTTTAATAAATCTAAAAATTTTATTTTATTTCATTTTTGAAAAAATAAAATTATTAATTTAAATTTATAAATTTATACAATTAAAATTTTTACTCCCATTTAAACTTTATTTTAAAGGGCAAAATAGTCAAAACACATAATTTATCACTTTATCAATTCTTCTTATTCCTCTATACTCAACCAAACACAATTTTTGCCTATTCATCTTATTCTCCTTATTCCTATATAATTTACCAAACACAATTTCCTTTAATCCCGGTATAACTCATAAATTCAACCAAACGCAAATTTACACTAATTCCTGCTAATACCAGAATCTATACCTATCCCCGGTATAACAAAATTTTTCTTATCCCCGAACCAAACGCTACCTAAGGGGTCGTTTGGTTCGGGACTAGAACCGAGAATAGCGGGTTTATCCCTCTTATTCTGCCAAACGCTCCGGGAATCATCTGGTATTGCTTAACCCAGAATAAGGAGAATAGCTGGTATAACAAATTCCATCCTATCATTTTACTATAAATTTTTTTACCATATTACCCTTCTTATCTACTTTATCTCATCCCAACATATTATTTTAATAAAAACTCTCTCCTCACTCTCTCTCCTCTTCCCTCCTTTCTCTCTTCCCAATACACTCTCATCATCACAAATCCCTCTCTCCTCTCTCTCTTTTCCTTCATCCCACCTCCTTTCTCTCTTCCCAATACACTCTCATCATCACAAATTAATATTATAAAATTTTAATTTATTATTTAAATAATATTATAAAATTTATTATTTAAAATAAATATTATAAAATTTTAAATCTTAAATTAAAATGTTGAAATTCTATATTTTAAATTTAAATTTTAATTGAAAAAATAAAATATTAAATTAAATATTATTTTTAAATAATATAATTTAATTTTGATTATAATTTTATTTCTATTTTTTTAAACTATTAATCCATTAATTAAAACGAAATAATTAGATTTTAACAACTTTTATCACAATTTTTTAAATCATTAATCCATTAATT
>CM054937.1:2690745-2755745 GCA_029168755.2 Tillandsia fasciculata | reverse complement strand
CGGGACCTGCAAAGAAGATTCGTTGTCGCTAGATGTCAACTTAATTCATGAAAAATAGCCTCTTTCTTTAATAAAGGTCCAAAATTAACTTTGCTGTTATGGGATTATTTCTAATATGATTGATTTGGTAGCTGTAATATGATTTTATAACCACTTCTACATCCATTATGTTGTAAGTGTTGGCTATTTATTTATGGGTTAAAAATATATTTAATTTTTTATTTTGTGATAATAGGTTAAGGAGACTAATAAGTTAAGTTCAGTGAGCCAAATAAGTTAAGTGGGGCTGCAGTTCACAATAGACCTAACAGCAAAAGGTCTAATAATAAATTTAACGTCCAGACGGGTTGAGTCCAGTCGAGACTCGTGCACGTTGTGTCTGTACGCTTTAAGTGAATTGGTTGTATATTTCTATCAGCTCGAGCTTTTGGAATTAATAGTTAGCGCCAACGATCCGATAAGTTGTACTAGAGCTAGTAGATTGGTTATTTATTTATAGGTTAAAAATAAGTTCAACTTACTGTCTCGTGACTGTCCAGTGACAATAGACTCAGAAGACTAATAAGTGGAGTGGGGCTGTGGTCCATAATAGACCTAACGTCCATATGGGTTGAGTCCGGTCGAGACCCGTGGATACTGTGTATGTACGCTTTTTTTTAGAGGAAAGTAGCATGCTACCGCTTTATTTATAGGGGAGATGAATTAGGCTACAGTGTAAGGCAACAAGGCCTAGAACGAACGAAAAAAAAAAAAAAACCTTACAAAGTGGCTTGGACCCACAAGTCCCGGTAGGCCCGAATAGCTGCCGCCAGGCACCCTGTCGATGATTTACGGTTGTCAAATATCCTCTTGTTCCGCTCCAGCCAAATACCCCACCAAGCAGTTGGCAATCGCCAATAACTCCCTTCTCCTTAGGGTACCACTAAACAATCGGCACGTATTCCAAAGCCTTAGAGGCGAGTTGGCTGTTAATAAGGCAGACTTGTTCAGAAAGAGTCCCAGCAGAATACTTCTAGTAAACTGACAATCCAAAAAAAAGTGATCAACGGTCTCAGACTCATCCAGGCAGAAAATGCATCGATCTTCCCCACTCCACCCCCTTTTTTTCAAGTTGTCCTTGGTAAGCGCCCTTCTTTTGAGCACCAATCATGAAAAGATCTTAACTTTGAGGGGGGGCACTAATTTGCCACAGCTCCAAAGAACTATAGTTAGATACGCCACCGTCTTGGAGGAAGTCGTAGAGCGACTTGACCGAAAAAGATTGTGAAAAAGCCCATCTCCATCTTACTTCGTCTTTTCTATCCAAGAGCGGATCATGGAGATCGCGCCTTTTAACCTCGCAACCAGCTCTCTCTCAAGCAGGTTACTTGGGGCAAAGCCACCCAAAATCTCACCCCACTTCCATTCCCCCCTCCCCCGTCTTTCACTCTACTGTTCTTACCCCTCACCCTATCATAGATACTAGGAAAAAAAGGCACGAAGGGAAGCGTGGCCAGCCCAAATGTCAGACCAGAAGCAAGCCATTTGACCATCGCCAATCGAGAATGTCACCCCACATTTGAAAATGTCCCTAGTAGAGAGCACATTTCGCCACAACTGCGAAAACGGCTTAAACGAGGCACCCTCTCTTAACGGTTTCCTCCTATTGTAGTACAATCCTTCGATAAGGGACCCCCACAAGTGGCACTTGTCAGAAAGAAACCTCCACCACCACTTAGCAAGCAGGGAAGTATTTCTAACAACTCAAGCTTTTGGAATTAATAATTAGCGCCAACGATAATACTATACGCCTGATCTCCACAGTGAATAAGATTATTCATAAAATGTTTAATATTTAGATCGATCTTTTAATTAGGCAACAAAGTTTTTGAAATTAATATTTTATGTTGTGTCTCGAGCTTTTGAAATTAATAGTTAGTGTTAATGATCCAATAAGTGATATCAGATCTAGAGATCACGGGTTCGAGTAGATCACAGGTTTGAGTACTGAAGAAAAATTGTTGACTTAAAAGGGATCAACATCTGATACAACATGGACTACATGACTAAGTTCAGTTAAACTTAAGGCCCAGTAGGCCCAGTACAAGAGCATTGATTACAGCAAAATCCCCCACAATGTCATGGAGTAGCTACCGTTGGATTTCACTTCAGTTGGGGATAATCCCACATCTTCTTTAACTACTTTAACTGCCAATGTCCTTATACTATTTCTTTTTCAACTTATTTACACTTTTGCCACCCACTCTAACTGTACAAAAGGATTCTCCATTGTAACAGAGACTGAGTTGGAAGTTAATACAAATCCTCTGCTTCCCCTCTTCTCTTTTCCTTTAATATTCTCTTTCGGCGGTGGCGGCGCCTCCTTGCCCGTGCGCATTGTATTCGTCTCCATGACTGACATAGATATGCAAAATTTATGCATATTCTTATTTCATCATAAATATCAGATAAATAAATTTATGATAAATTAATATTGTATGTAAAATTTAAATTCTTATATGAACGAATTCTTTATGTTCATAATACTTTATTAATTCATGAATCGAAATAAGATGAATTAATAAACTTAATAATTAGAAGTAATCTTTTATGAATTCGGAAGAGATAAATAAGTTTAAGTAATAACATTGCCTCGGATCCAAAAGAGACACAAACCAAAATCCGTTTTAAAAATAAATTCATCATTATTCAATTCAATTTAATAAAGCATATAATATTAAATTTACCTAACCGGCTCTGATACTAATTGATAGAATTTATATGATATGATAATAAAATAAAATAGAATACATACAAATATTCAGGATTATAAATAAAATTATAAAATAACTTACAGAGCGCCATAGAGAAGAAATTCTTTATTAAACAGCGAAAGCAAAAGCAAGAAATCCGGTTGCAATACTGGTTTCTCCTCCTTTCTCAGGCATTCTTCTGTATGGTGTGAATTTAATGGATAATCTTATCAGAATGCATATGAGTAGGTGGCAGAACCAGTATCCCTTTATATAGATTCCAGTGTCGGATGTGGCCTAAGTAATTTATTCAAGATGACTACAGTCAATCCAATCGGTTAGAATGTATCTGAACATATCCTTGATGGACGGACGTGATTAAAATATCCTTCATATATATATATATATATATATATATATATATATATATATGACATAACGGGAGTTTCAGTCTAACCCTAATTCAAATTTTCTATGACAGCTCCATCTCCGAGAATAAGGGAATAGATGGGAAACATCCCGCTTTTTGCAGATTGCGCACAAGAACGAATCGACATGAAGAACCGTCATCTACAACTAATTTTAGAAAATTAAAAATTATGGCAGAATGTACGATCTAAAGTTTTATTTGGTATTACATCCAGATCAATTTCCCATTGATTATGATTCTATTTAATTTAAATGGATGAAAAATGAATAAGATATACCATATCAAGTAATTCTATATCTTTTAGAATTGATTCTTATTTATAGTAAATTCAAATTTAAATATAATTAATTAGGCTACATATATGAAAATCCTAACACGTTAATCTCCAATATAATTTCTAAGTAAGTTTTATTCGAGATTGCAGAAAAATTACGTTATATTCTCGGTGAGAAAATACGATAAAACATTAATTACACACATAACTAAAATTTTCTATATGCTTTTAACTTAGTTTTATTTGTCTAAAAGTAATAAAAGAGGTATTAGTTAGATGTGAAACTAATTTTTCTTTGGAAGAAAACAAAATTGAACTAGAAAAAAGAATCATTCAAAAGTACACGTGCCCTCCTTCTTTTTTCAGACACTTTTTCATATGGTGTGAATTTAATGGATAATCTTACCAAAATACACATAAGTAGGTGGCAATACCAGTATCTATTTATATAAATTCCAGATCAACTTCCCATCAAAGTCTGATTATAATTCTATTTAATTTAAATGGATGAAAAATGGATAAAATATATCATATCAAGAAATTCTATATTTTTTAGGATTGATCCTTATCTATAGTAAATCTAAATTTGAATATAATTAATTAGACCATATATATGAAAATCCTAAAACGTTAATCTCCAATATAATTTCTAAGTTTTGTTCGAGATTGTAGAAAAATTACGTTATCCGGCCGGGCTCCAGCGGCCCCTTCCTGGCGGGGCCCTTAGGGCTTCTCCGTGGGGACTACACCCGCTTACTTCTAGTCCGTGGCCCCCCCCCGTCCTCCGCCTTTTGCTCTGCCGGCCCTAGGGCCCCCCCATCCTTCGCCTCGTGTTTCGGTGACCTTCGGGCCCCCCTCCTCTGTTGGGGCCCCCCGCCCCCGGGGGCCCAGTCAATCGGGCCCCCCCGGACCTTTCTCCGCGAGCCTTCAGAGGTCCTGAGCGGCGGGCCCCCCGAGACCTCTCTCCGCGAGCCGCCTGGGGCTCCACCTCGGGGCGTCCCCCTTGGCCGCATCTGCCCAGCTGGGCCTGGCGGTTCGCCTACCTCCCCCTTTGCCACCGACCCGCCGGTCCCCTTCCATCCCCCTGGACCACTCTGCCCCCAGATGGCCAGACTGTCGGGCCCCTGAGGGCCGTTCTGCTGCCGAGCTTGGAAGCTGGCCCATCAATTCTGCAGGGCCACTGTGGCCCCAGTCCGGACGTGTTCTAGGAGGTGACCGCGGCCGCGTTCCAACCCACGGGAGCCTTCCTTACTGACATGGCTCCTGCGGGGGCGCCGCCCGAGGAATCGGCTACCCCGTCGACACCCCCGTCGCGCGCGCCAACCTGCTCCGTCGTCACCCCCCACCCCTCTACCATCTGTAGGTGACCCTCCCTTGGGCGACCCCCGCTCGGGTGATCCCCTCTGCCCTGCCCGTTCCTTCAGGAGGAGCCCGAGGCTTGCGAAAAGGGCGGGGAAGCATGCCTTGGCACTCGCAATGGCCCGTAAATCATCTCTCCTGGGCGGGGGCAATTCCCATCGCACCCCGGTCCCCCTTCTCGATGGCCCTGCCAGCAGCGTCACCGCCGGCGGTAATCCGGAGCTTTCGAAGATCCTCCGCATGTGTGCCAAGCTAGGCATCCAGCTGACCGACGAGGACGCTGCATCGCTCCTTGATTTTGCCGGCCCCGTGCTCTAGCCACCAGGTGGACTCGGCGATGTTATGCGCATCGGTGTATCTCTCTAGTTATGTTACAAGTTTGCTCATGGAATGTCAGGGGTCTCAATGATTTAACCAAGCGGGGTCTGGTTAAATCAGTTGTTAGGGGTCTAAGAGAGTCTGCATTTTGCTTTCAAGAAACCAAGCTGAGCTTGATCTCACGCTCCTTCCTTATTTCCTTCGCCGGTCCGTGCTTTGACATGTGCCAATTCATCCCCTCATCTGGGGCTTCGGGCGGCCTCGCTTGTGATGATCCGGACTCCCGCAGAACTGCGCAACCTTAATTAGTGACTGTAGGAAGTTTTTACAGAGCAACGAAGCCTGTAGAATCGAAATTGGGTATTTTTAATAGACTCTGCGCGAAAATCGGAGCAAATGGGATTTTCCGGGAGTTTTTTTCAAAATTCCGGATGAGAATTTGGCGAAACGGACGTCGGATTTGGACTCAGCGCGCGAAAACGATTAAATTGGTATATTCGCTTTATTTTTCCGGCACCGGGTACTGTTCACCGGAACAGTAACCGCCGGCCGGAATTACTGTTCCGGCCGGCGGCGCCGCCGGCGAGCGGCGGCGGGCGGCGGCGCACGGCGGCGGGCAGCGACACAGCGGCGGCGCAGCAGCGGAGCGCGGCGCGGGCAGGCGCGGGCAGCGCGGGCAGCGCGGGCAGGGGGCGCTGGTGCGCGGTCCACAGTTTGGCGTGCACCAGGTGCACCGACTTTCTCCCGTGCCACGTGGCAGCTCCTGAGTGGCTGGCCGGTTTCTAGAACCTTCTAGATGGTCGACACGTGGCGGCACCCCGTTGGCTGACAGGATCCGGAAGACCCGGCGCGCGACCGGCCATGTGCACCACGTGGGACACGTGGCAGCCTCCCAGTGGCCCTTGCACCGGCTGTTTCCTGTTCGGGCAACGCGTGGCGCGTTTTGGTTGGCCCGTTTTGGTGTTTCGTGTTCGGATCCGATCCTTTGTGGGAATATTCCCTTTTTGGCCCATTATATAAGAGATTCCCCACCCCCTCTCATTTGTGCCTCGTTTTGCGAGCTTTAGAGAGAGAATCAGGAAAAGTGCCAGATACAAAAGTTGTTCCTCTCTCTCTCTTCTTTCTCTCTCTACAATCTCAGGAATTTAGGAGTTACAGATAGTGAGATATCTGCGACGCGGCGCACTGCGACGATTTTTCTTTTAGGCCCATTTCCCGTCGCAGTTCCGTCGAAAATTCACTGCGGGCTAACCAGGTGGAATTTTTGGACGATTTTTGCGACAGCGCGACCGTAAGAGGTAGGGCTTCGATTTCCGTATTGATCATTTTGCTCCGTTTCGTACTTTTGGCACAGTTTTTAGGTCCTCTTTGACCCCCCTTTTTGCTGTGGTAATTTTTGGACAGCACCGACTTCTCCGATTTTTATCTTGACGTAGGAGCGTCAGATCGAGGCGTTTAAAGAGTCGATTTTGATCTACTCTTCGCGAGGAACGCAACCGTAATTTTTCTGAGAATTTAGGAGCTCATTTTAGAGGTGAAAAATTCCTCTTTTCCCGTGCTGTCTGAAAAACAGCAAATATTGTACTTTTTGAGATTTGTATTTATACCGGGAGCGTTGATTTGCAGGATTTGAGGACTGTGGACAACCAGGAGACTACCTGGGGTGTTGTTTGAGCTACTCGAGGTGGGCGGTTGTTGCTTACCTCATTTTTGACAAGCTCACTGGGATTACTAGAAATCCCCTAAAATAATGTGACAATTGATGAGAACTATTGGGACATACTAATATGACAATTAATGAGAACTATTGGGACGAATTAATATGACAAATGACAAGGACCGCTGGGACAAACTCCCCTAAAATTTAATATAACCCCACAAATGATATGATGACTTACATTGGGACACTGTGACTGAGACAAAGGCTATGATCTCGCATGCAAATGACTTTTGTCAGTAAATCAATTGTTTTAAACCTTTGACACTATTTTACAACTTTTAAAAATAAGGACAGTTGCATGCATGCCCGGACATCAGGTAAGGCCACTATTCATTGCTACACTATCATATTGGGATTTGAACATGTTTCATTGTTGTCCTTTGCATTCATATGTTGTTGCTCAAGTGAGAGCAGGGGTTTGGGATAGTGTAGCCAAGGTTGTGCTAGATTGTGGACTTGTGGGGTATTGCGGTGACCGCGGACAGTAGGCGGTTGACCAGATGTTTATCCTTGCATCAGATTGGGGTTGAGTTTGGTTTATCAGTTGGGGGGATTGGGTTTCTATAGTGGATGGAGTTATTCCACTTTGATCATAGTCATGATCCAGTTCTGCTATATTGTGATACTTGTGGGACATATGCTACAGAGATACTTGTGATACTGATGACAGAGATATTTTACTCGTGTGGGTCGCTCCCCTCGAGTGCCACTCCGGAGTGTGTTACAACATTATCCCCTATCGGCACCCCCGATTTGGCCAACATTATCCCCTATCGGCATACCCGATTTGGCAAATACTATTCCCTATCGGCGTTATACCCGATTTGGCAAGGCATAGCAGGAAGTACCAGTTTTGCTAGTGACACCAGATTGAGTTCATTCAGACAGGCATTTATACACTGATTCATACATTTTCTTGGCATTTAGAGGCATGGTGGTGGTAGTTTCCTTTTGATCAGCAGTCTTTATAGCTTACAACTGTTCTTTCCTGTTGCCTCTAGTAGTCCTAGTGGGTGCGTCAGAGTTGAGGTTTTTACCCACTAGGGGAGGCTATTGGTTTATCTGGTAGTTCTCACCCCCATTGTTATTTTCTGTTTCTTCCTTCTCCCTTATTTTTGCAGAGTCATCTGCGGGAGCTGCTAGGCCATCGGCAGCGGATCGAGGTAAGGGGATCGCTGAATAGATAGATCTCCTGTGAGGCTGAGAGCTATTAGACAGAGATTGTACCCTCCACTCAGACTGTGATATTCTCCTTTTATTTTGGGTCTGGCATTAGCCAGCTGGTTGTACTATTTTGGGGAGCTGGGAGATTATTGTATGTATTACAGCTTGTACCTTATTTCCAGTCTGAGATACTATGTGGTTCTTCTATTTCAGCTCTGTATTATGCTCTTTTATTGTTAGATTATATCTGAGCAGGTTACCAGCGCTTCGTGTACGCGGAAAATTCTGTGTGCACGGCGGATCTGTAGACGAGCCCGGGTTCCGGGGCGTGACAGATTAAGTTGGTATCAGAGCTTAGGGATAGGTCATTTGGGACTTAGGAAACCCTAGGCTTTTGGCAGACCCTAGGATGATAGGGCGTGAGAGACGTGACATTTTGCGAAAGTCGTTGATTTATTTTGTTTGACTCTTCCAGGGGGAGAAGAGAGACCGACATACCCAAATTTCTGGTGTACAGTTATGTTGGCTGCAGACAACATAAAGTCACAGAAATAGGGGAATGTCTTTGACTTTCGCTAGATTGGGTAGTGTGGGGTTCTGTTTTCCTGATTTGTGGCTTCTGGTGACAGTATGTCGCCCCTTCGTCGTATTTCCGCCGGGGGTATTCCCACTCCTTCTGAGGAGCCCGAGCAGGCAGTATCTGCCGAACTGGGAGAACTGCGGGCCTTGGTGACCCAGTTGGTGGCGAGGAGCTTTCGACAGGACCAGCGTTTGGAGCAGCTGTTGGCGCAAAGGAATGATCTGGCAGTCAGGGAGAGGGCCAGGGCTCCTGAGCGGCGTTTTGAGAGAAAACGCCCAGCCCCGGATGTTGATAGACAGGCCAGTTCTCGGAGACGGCCACAGCTTCGCGACAGAGACAGATGTATATTCTGTAAAGGACCTCATTTTTCGCACACCTGTGACTTGAGGTGGGGTCGATGCTTTCGTTGTGGACAGCCTGGGCACCTACGAGTTACGTGCCCTTCGAGGATAACTGTGGTACCTACTTCGGCGTTCGTTCCTACCACTTCCCAGCCACGACCGGGAGCTTCACCGACCGACCTTCAAGAAGATCAAGTTTCATTCCCCCACCCTTCTGGAGAGAGACAGCCGTTGTCGAGCAGTCGGGACGACTTAGCACTGGCGGAGGATTCTACTGTAGCTGACCGAGAGAAAGCAGGTATGATTTATTTTCTGGCATAGGGACTCGTACCTCGTTTTATAGGGGTATCTCTTTTATTTGTAGAGAACGAGCATTATTGCATGGGTTAGGGATAGGACTATCACCTTGTGCACGGAAGGTATAGATTCCCGATTAAACTCTGCACATGGAGAAGTGCTGTTAGCCCCGCCCGATTTAGATCGAGTCCTGGATTATGCCAGTAGACCTGTTGGTCCTGAGACAACTGAAGGACTTCGATGTAGTCCTCGGGATGGACTGGCTGGCTCGGTATTTTGCGACTATTGATTGTGCCGCAAGGACCGTCACTTTTAGAGAGACAGACCAGAAAATACTAGTATACCGGGGATGTTAGAGTGCTTTCTTTGCCTCTATGGTTTCGACTTCCCGAGCGAGGCAGATGATCCATCGAGGATGTGTAGCCTTCTTAGCTAGTGTTGTTGAGGGGCCTACGGCGGCGCCGGGACTCGGGGATATCCCTATTGCCCGCGAGTTCCCGGATGCTTTCCCACCTGAGCTAACTAGCATGCCGCCAGATAGGGAAATCGAGTTCGTGATTGACGTAGTTCCCGGAACTGCGCCAATCTCAAAGGCTCCTTACCGGATGGCACCGGCTGAGCTGTGAGAGCTTAAGGCGCAACTCCAGGATTTGATGAATAAGGGTTTTATTAGACCGAGTATGTCGCCTTGGGGAGCGCCGGTGCTATTCGTGAAGAAGAAGGATGGGTCACTTCGACTATGTGTGGACTATAGAGAATTAAATAAAGTGACCATCAAGAACAAGTATCCTTTGCCGCGCAATGACGATCTTTTCGATCAGCTGCAAGGGTCTTGTGTCTTTTCTAAGATAGATTTACTGTCCGGTTACCACCAGTTGAAGGTGAAGGCCGAGGATATACCTAAAACGGCATTTAGATCACGGTACGGGCATTATGAGTTACAGTTATGCCTTTTTGGACTAACTAATGCCCCTGCCGCATTCATGGATTTGATGAACTGGATCTTCCGACCATATTTAGACCGATTCGTGGTAATTTGCATTGTTGATATCTTGGTCTACTCCCGAAGTGATGCGGAGCATGAGGAGCACCTGAGGGTGGTGCTGCAACTTCTGCGAGAGAAGAAGTTGTTTGCCAAACTGACAAAGCGCGAGTTTTGGCTTCGGGAGATTTGTGGCTCAGTGTTTAACTTAGCATCGAGTGCCAGCCGGCAAGTTTCAGAGTCTCCCAATTCCCCAGTGGAAATGGGACCACATTACGATGGATTTCGTGGTCGGACTACCAAGAGCACTGGGGGGAACAGATGCTATCTGGGTAGTAGTAGATCGACTTACCAAGTCGGCGCACTTTCTGCCCATGCAGACTACGTGGCCACTTGAGTGACTAGCCCAGCTATCTAGATGAGATAGTGAAATTGCATGGAGTACCCGCCTCCATTGTTTCAGTTGGAGACCCAAGGTTTGCCTTGTGACTCTAAAGGAATTGGCAGACACCTTGGGGACTCAGCTAAGAGTCAGTACAGCTTTTATCCGCAGACTGATGGGCAGTCAGAGCGGACTGTACAGACCTTAAAGGACATGCTTAGGGCTTGCACTTATCTTTGGCTGAGTTCGCGTACAACAATAGCTTTCAAGCGAGCGTTCAGATGACTCCGTTTGAAGCATTGTATGGACGCAAGTGTCAATCACCGCTTTGTTGGAGTAATATGGGCGAAAGGTGGACCTTGGGACCAGAGGTATTGTCTGAGGCAGAAGAGAAGGTCCGGGTGATTCGACGGCACCTTCAGACCCCCCAGAGCCGACAAGGAGTTATGACGATGTTCGGCGACGGGACTTAAAGTTTCAGGTTGGTGATTATGTGTTCCTGAAAGTCTCGCCCTCCAAAGGAGTCAGGAGGTTCGGCATTCGTGGGAAACTTAGCCCCGATCTATTGGACCCTTTGAGTTATTATCGGGCCAGTTGCCTACCGACTTGCACTTGCTGGTGTATTTCACGTTCCGACTCTGAGGATTACTGTTTAGTCTCGTTTCGAGGACGAAACTCTTTTTAGTGGGGGAGGATGTGATGATCCGGACTCCCGCAGAACTGCGCAACCTTAATTAGTGACTGTAGGAAGTTTTTACAGAGCAACGAAGCCTGTAGAATCGAAATTGGGTATTTTTAATAGACTCTGCGCGAAAATCGGAGCAAATGGGATTTTCCGGGAGTTTTTTTCAAAATTCCGGATGAGAATTTGGCGAAACGGACGTCGGATTTGGACTCAGCGCGCGAAAACGATTAAATTGGTATATTCGCTTTATTTTTCCGGCACCGGGTACTGTTCACCGGAACAGTAACCGCCGGCCGGAATTACTGTTCCGGCCGGCGGCGCCGCCGGCGGGCGGCGGCGCACGGCGGCGGGCAGCGACACAGCGGCGGCGCAGCAGCGGAGCGCGGCGCGGGCAGGCGCGGGCAGCGCGGGCAGGCGCGGGCAGCGCGGGCAGGGGGCGCTGGTGCGCGGTCCACAGTTTGGCGTGCACCAGGTGCACCGACTTTCTCCCGTGCCACGTGGCAGCTCCTGAGTGGCTGGCCGGTTTCTAGAACCTTCTAGATGGTCGACACGTGGCGGCACCCCGTTGGCTGACAGGATCCGGAAGACCCGGCGCGCGACCGGCCATGTGCACCACGTGGGACACGTGGCAGCCTCCCAGTGGCCCTTGCACCGGCTGTTTCCTGTTCGGGCAACGCGTGGCGCGTTTTGGTTGGCCCGTTTTGGTGTTTCGTGTTCGGATCCGATCCTTTGTGGGAATATTCCCTTTTTGGCCCATTATATAAGAGATTCCCCACCCCCTCTCATTTGTGCCTCGTTTTGCGAGCTTTGGAGTGAGAATCAGGAAAAGTGCCAGATACAAAAGTTGTTCCTCTCTCTCTCTTCTTTCTCTCTCTACAATCTCAGGAATTTAGGAGTTACAGATAGTGAGATATCTGCGACGCGGCACACTGCGACGATTTTTCCTTTAGGCCCATTTCCCGTCGCAGTTCCGTCGAAAATTCACTGCAGGCTAACCAGGTGGAATTTTTGGACGATTTTTGCGACAGCGCGACCGTAAGAGGTAGGGCTTCGATTTCCGTATTGATTATTTTGCTCCGTTTCGTACTTTTGGCACAGTTTTTAGGTCCTCTTTGACCCCCCTTTTTGCTGTGGTAATTTTTGGACAGCACCGACTTCTCCGATTTTTATCTTGACGTAGGAGCGTCAGATCGAGGCGTTTAAAGAGTCGATTTTGATCTACTCTTCGCGAGGAACGCAACCGTAATTTTTCTGAGAATTTAGGAGCTCATTTTAGAGGTGAAAAATTCCTCTTTTCCCGTGCTGTCTGAAAAACAGCAAATATTGTACTTTTTGAGATTTGTATTTATACCGGGAGCGTTGATTTGCAGGATTTGAGGACTGTGGACAACCAGGAGACTACCTGGGGTGTTGTTTGAGCTACTCGAGGTGGGCGGTTGTTGCTTACCTCATTTTTGACAAGCTCACTGGGATTACTAGAAATCCCCTAAAATAATGTGACAATTGATGAGAACTATTGGGACATACTAATATGACAATTAATGAGAACTATTGGGACGAATTAATATGACAAATGACAAGGACCGCTGGGACAAACTCCCCTAAAATTTAATATAACCCCACAAATGATATGATGACTTACATTGGGACACTGTGACTGAGACAAAGGCTATGATCTCGCATGCAAATGACTTTTGTCAGTAAATCAATTGTTTTAAACCTTTGACACTATTTTACAACTTTTAAAAATAAGGACAAGTTGCATGCATGCCCGGACATCAGGTAAGGCCACTATTCATTGCTACACTATCATATTGGGATTTGAACATGTTTCATTGTTGTCCTTTGCATTCATATGTTGTTGCTCAAGTGAGAGCAGGGGTTTGGGATAGTGTAGCCAAGGTTGTGCTAGATTGTGGACTTGTGGGGTATTGCGGTGACCGCGGACAGTAGGCGGTTGACCAGATGTTTATCCTTGCATCAGATTGGGGTTGAGTTTGGTTTATCAGTTGGGGGGATTGGGTTTCTATAGTGGATGGAGTTATTCCACTTTGATCATAGTCATGATCCAGTTCTGCTATATTGTGATACTTGTGGGACATATGCTACAGAGATACTTGTGATACTGATGACAGAGATATTTTACTCGTGTGGGTCGCTCCCCTCGAGTGCCACTCCGGAGTGTGTTACAACATTATCCCCTATCGGCACCCCCGATTTGGCCAACATTATCCCCTATCGGCATACCCGATTTGGCAAATACTATTCCCTATCGGCGTTATACCCGATTTGGCAAGGCATAGCAGGAAGTACCAGTTTTGCTAGTGACACCAGATTGAGTTCATTCAGACAGGCATTTATACACTGATTCATACATTTTCTTGGCATTTAGAGGCATGGTGGTGGTAGTTTCCTTTTGATCAGCAGTCTTTATAGCTTACAACTGTTCTTTCCTGTCGCCTCTAGTAGTCCTAGTGGGTGCGTCAGAGTTGAGGTTTTTACCCACTAGGGGAGGCTATTGGTTTATCTGGTAGTTCTCACCCCCATTGTTATTTTCTGTTTCTTCCTTCTCCCTTATTTTTGCAGAGTCATCTGCGGGAGCTGCTAGGCCATCGGCAGCGGATCGAGGTAAGGGGATCGCTGAATAGATAGATCTCCTGTGAGGCTGAGAGCTATTAGACAGAGATTGTACCCTCCACTCAGACTGTGATATTCTCCTTTTATTTTGGGTCTGGCATTAGCCAGCTGGTTTTACTATTTTGGGGAGCTGGGAGATTATTGTATGTATTACAGCTTGTACCTTATTTCCAGTCTGAGATACTATGTGGTTCTTCTATTTCAGCTCTGTATTATGCTCTTTTATTGTTAGATTATATCTGAGCAGGTTACCAGCGCTTCGTGTACGCGGAAAATTCTGTGTGCACGGCGGATCTGTAGACGAGCCCGGGTTCCGGGGCGTGACATCGCTACCTGTTGGAACTCCAAGTTCTTCCTCTGCTCCGAAGTAATTGTGCGTGACCACTCTCTCACGATGCGCATGAAGTGTTCCCGCAGTGGCATCTCCTTCTATCTAACGAACGCCTACGGGCCCCCAACCTGGGGAGGAAAGACCGCCTTCTGCCAGGAGCTGGCAGCACTCAAGTCTACCTGCCAAGGGCCCTGGGCTTTGTGTGGGGATTTCAACCTCACGCAGTCCCCCACCGAAAGGCATGGTAGTAAATGGTGCAACTGTTTAATGGTCATGTTCTCCAAAGTGATCAACGACCTGGAATTGGTGGATCTTCCTCTGCTCAACCAAAGGTTCACTTGGTCTAATATGCAAAACCCCCCCACCTTAGTCAAACTCGACCGCTTCTTGATCTCAACTGACTGGGATCTAGCCTTCCCACTCTCCTCGGTCTCGGTGCTCCCTATAATCACATCGGACCACTCCCCACTCCTACTCAGCACACAAAGGATCCCTGCTCCTATTCCCTTCAGATTCGAAAAAGTCTGGCTCACCCGGAACGACTTCGTTTCGCTGGTGCCGATCTGGTGGAATGAAGTTGAAACCAGACTTGGGAGGCAAGCAAGCATTCTCACCTTTAATGCTACTTCGCCACTGTCGGAAGCGGATCAAAGAGTGGCGATCCTCCTGCTTCCACAGCATCTCCAACGCTAAGCGCGCAACTGCGGAGGAGATCCGAAGGCTGGACTCTCTGGAGGAACACCGACGCTTGACCACCAGCGAGCTTGAAACGAGAGCTGGCCTCAAGACTCAACTGAATGGAATAATAAGTGAAGAGGAGATCCTTTGGAAGACCAGAGCCAAGCAACACTGGCTCAAAGAGGGGAACGGCAACACGAAATTCTTCCACGCCATGGCAAACGCCAGGCACAGAGCAAACCGTATTGGGATCATCGAGGATGACGGTCTAAAACTGGAAAGGGAAAAGGATAAGGGGGACTATTTTTTCCATAAGTTCAAGGGCCGCTTTGCGCCGGACAATCCTCCATCTTCTTCGTTCAGTGACTGGAGCGATATCTTCCACGATAGCTCAGCGCTGAGTTCGGAGTCTCTCACTTCCCCATTCTCTCTAGAGGAAATAAAGTTAGCAACCTTCCAGATGAGCGGGGACAAAGCACCGGGCCCCGACGGCTTCAGCATGGACTTCTACCAGAAGTTCTGGGATGTAATCAAAGATGACCTCGCCAAAATATTTAATGATCTATTCAACGGCTCACTGAACACTGGCCCTATAGACTACTCGCACATCTGCCTAGTGCCCAAGTCTGAAGGAGCCAAGTCGGCTAACGACTTTCGGCCCATCAGCCTCATCAACTGTATCCAAAAAATCATTTCCAAGGTTCTCACGAACAGACTTGTCAGCAAGCTAGACACGATCATCTCCCCAGCCCAGTCTGCGTTCGTCAAAGGCAGGTTCATTCTGGACTCTTTTGTTACAGCCAGTGAGTTAGTTAGCTGGGGCGCGAGCAAGCATATCGACTGCGTCGGAATCAAAGCGGACTTTGAAAAAGCGTTCGACCATGTGAACTGGGGATTCCTCAAACATATTCTTCGATGTCTCGGCGCAACTCAAAAATGGTGCGGATGGATTGACCAGTGCATCGCGAATGGCAAGGTCGCCATCCTGGTCAATGGCACCCCCATGAAGTGGTTCAAAATGAAGAGAGGCCTCCGCCAAGGGGATCCGCTGTCGCCCTTCCTCCACCTGTTGGTGGCTGAGGGCCTGGCGCGCATGACCCACAGAGCCGTCCGCAACAACCTACTCCACAGGGTCGGACCTGCGAGGGAAGCGAAAACCTCCCTTATTCAATTTGCTGACGATACGATCTTTTTCTGCGAGGCGAAAGTCAGGCAAATTCGCAATCTCCGCTTCCTGTGGCAGACCATCGAGTGGGCCTCTGGCCTTAAAATCAATAGGGCCAAGTCGGAACTGTTCTTTATGGGCAGCGGAAACCACAAAGCTGAAAGGCTAGCGGCGGTGCTGGACTGTAAACTGGGATCGCTACCCATCAAATATCTCGGCTTACCCTTGCTGAAGGGTAGCATCCCGAAGAACGACTAGCACCACATCATCAACAGAATAGAACAGAGAATTGCAGGGTGGCAGGCAAAACTTCTCTCACAAGATGGGCGGCTCATCTTGGTTAACTCTGTACTCTCGAACCTTCCCCTTTACTTCTTCTCAGTTTTCAGAGCTCCGACCTGGGTCCTCAAAAGAATAGACTCGCTCCGTAGAGCCTTCTTCTGGAAAGGCCGAAGCTCCCTATCTGGGGGCAGTTGCCTGGTTAATTGGAAAACTGTCTGCAGAAGCAAAAGGGACGAGGGACTAGGTGTCTTGAACCTGGAAAGCATGAATACTGCTCTGCTAGCGAAATGGTAGTGGCGATACTTCTCTGCAGATTTGTACCCCTGGGGACCCCTAGTTAAGAACCTCTACTACCGTCAAAGAAGACCCCTGAGCGAAGAATCCTCGTTCAAACCTTTCTCGCACTGGTGGAAAAGTGTGCTTGGAACGAGGGAGCTCTTCAAGTGCGGCACGATGCGCACAGTGGGAGACGGAGAACTGACTGGCTTCTGGTCAGATATCTGGATTGGGAGCTCGAGCATTTCGACCCAATTCCCTCGTATCTACGATCTTGTTCTCAACAAGAGCCTCCGGGTTAAAGACTGCTTAGAGGAGAACGGTTGGAGCTGGGCGAAAATCCTGGAGGGCCTGAGCCCAGACCTAACAGAACTCGACGATCCAATTCGAAGACTGAAGTCGATCATTCCTAACCTCCTCCTCACAAACAACAAAGATGTTTTCCACTGGCGTTGGACAACATTCGGGCTTTTCTCTGTTAGGTCCTTGTACCGTTTCATACAAGATAGCAGGGAAATCGACAACCGCTTCGACAAACTTTGGAGGATTAAGTCACCGTCGAAAGTTAAAGTCTTCGTTTGGCTTGTACTCAGAATGAGGGTCCTCACTCGAGACATCCTTCTCAAAAGGAACTGGAACGGGCCCACTTGCTGCGACTTTTGCCTAGGAAACGAGGAAATTGCAAACCACCTGTTTGTCTCCTCTGCTACCAAACCATTCGAAAATCTGCAGCAGCTCAACCGTCGACTGCCTGTGGGAGGGACTTGCACTCAAGAAAGGTGGTTCGGATAAAAGAGCCCTAACCACTATCGCAGCCACGTGGTGGTCCATCTGGCTGGAAAGGAATAGAAAAATTTTCGAAAATAAGAAGCGCTCTCGCCGAGAGATCCTCGCCGACATCAGAATTTACCGATCCCACTGGTCCAGATTCTGTAACTAATTTTTCTTTTTTTTTTTTTTTTTTTTCTTTTTTTTTTTTTTTTTTTTTTGGGCCCGTCCGCTATCTTGTGGTTATCGGCTGCCCACCCCCTGCTAATTCAATCCCGTCTCTCTCTCTCTCTCTTTAGTTTTTTTTTTTTTTTTTTTTTTTTTTTTCTCCACCCATGGGCAACACCAAGCAAAAGGCATTTGTATTTGCTTGGTAACTTCATAATTTTAGATTGTAAAAAATACGTTGAAAATAAATTATATTTATTTTAATATCATATATCACGATTAGTTAGTTATAACACATTTTTTATGATTCTACCGAAAAATATAGAAATATCTCTTCATACTACACAACGCCATATGTGCGCCTCGAGGACGTACCGCAACTGTACAACCATCGTGCTCACTCAGACTCAACCCAGCAGTTGAAGCTTGAGTAGCTGAAGCGACTGAGCTTCAACTAGTATTAGAAGTTGATTGGCTTCCAGCATACCTGCCACATAACTAACAAAAACAAGAAGGAATTTTTGAATTGAGTAGTTCAAGAATAGATGTAACTAAAAAAAATGCCAAATGAAGTATATGGTCAGAATTGTTTGCCTTCAATATACTTTGACTTGCAGGAAGATGCTACAATCAATCAACTATCGCGTTTTCAATTCTGTGAATAACACGGCACTGTTATCATGACTTTGATAACATTCGAATGGACAATCAGCAATCAGCCAACAAAATTTCTCGTTACTTCGCTTTCATGACGTTCGGGTGTGCAATGGGGTATAAGAAAATGCATAAGATTGCCATGTTCAGGACGTATTAGTACTTAATTTTCATCAAGAACAAACAATTTCAGAATCTCTCTTTTAAGTCTGCTCCCATATAACCCACAAAGCACAGCATACTTGAAGCACATAGAAAGGCCAGATTAGATTCTTCACGCGTGTAAATGGCTGCTTTTCTATTTCCAGGCATACTAATGCTATTGCTATTCATCTTCTTCGACCCTCAACTAATCACATCACTAGAACACAGCAACTTCACAGATCTCACGGCACTGCAGTCCTTCAAGAGCCACGTTCACGATCCCAACGGCAATCTCGACAAAAGCTGGGCCTCCAACACCTCATTTTGCAACTGGATTGGAGTCTCCTGTAGCTCCCGAAGGCAGCGAGTGGTCGCACTGCAGCTCGAAGGACTCTCTCTTGAAGGCACCATCTCTCCTCAACTCGGAAACCTCTCCTTCATGGCCCACCTGGACCTCGGCAACAATTCTCTCCAAGGCCCCATCCCTGACTCCCTTGGTCGCCTTCGCCGCCTCAAATCCCTCATTCTCAAGCACAACGAATTATCTGGACACATTCCTTCCACCATCTTCAATGTGTCATCTCTAACCCATCTCTCCTTTACATCGAACAACCTTTCAGGTCCCCTCCTCACAGATCACAAAGGTAACTTCACAATTCCACGTCTCGAATTATTTTCTGTCGAGTCAAATCAGCTGAACGGTACAATACCTCCTGGCTTTCTTCACTGCCGAAATCTGCGATTACTTTCTCTATCCACCAACTATTTTAGCGGAGGCATTCCGGCAGAGCTCGCCGAGTTAAAAAAACTCAGTATTCTATATCTTGACACCAACTATCTCGTAGGGTCGATCCCAGCATCTTTAGGCAACCTTACATATCTCACCCAGCTCGATCTCCATTCTAACCACTTACAAGGTGAGATTCCCCCAGAATTAGGCGACCTGTCAAATCTCCAGTTGCTAACGCTAGACGGTAACAGCCTGACAGGCAAACTGCCGGCCTTTTCGTCGAATATTTCCATGATCAGCGTTCTGGATTTTTCAGGCAACAACCTCAGTGGGGAAGTGCCAGTTGAATTGGGGAAGAACCTTCCGTTCCTAACCACTGTTAGCCTCGGCGGGAACGAAGTGAGCGGTGGGCTCGACTTCATCGACTCCTTATCCAACTGCAAGCAGTTGCAGAATATATTCCTCTCGCATAATCAGCTGGAAGGTGCCATTCCAGATTCAATCGCAAATCTCAGCACGAGCATCATGCAGTTCAGTATTAATGGAAATCGCATCACAGGAGGGATCCCTGCAGGATTTAGTAATTTGAGTAGCCTAATCTTCTTGAATTTGCGCAACAACGAACTGACAGGAACTATACCGCCGGAGATTGCTAAGATAGGAACTCTGCAAGCACTCTACCTAGGTTACAATGCAATCTCAGGCTCAATACCTCCTCAACTCGGACAGCTGAGGAGCTTGAGTGAGTTGAGCCTCGAGAACAATGCACTATCAGGATCCATACCTGACTCAATTGGGAACATTAGTGCCTTGCACTTCCTATGGCTTTTTAACAATAAATTGTCGTCAACTATCTCGCGAAGCGTCTGGTCCCTTTCCGCACTCGTGGGGTTGTACCTCTCGCAAAATGCTCTGGAAGGTATAATTCATCCAGATGTAGGGAACCTGATGAACATAAACCAGTTGACTTTATCCTCCAATCTGTTGTCAGGTAGCATCCCAGATACTCTCGGACAGCTTCAAATGCTTGGGGGTTTAGATCTGTCTAACAACTCGTTCAATGGTACTATGCCGCGATCTCTTGGTAAATTGATAAACATTCAATATTTGGACCTCTCGCACAATGAATTTTCTGGGCCTATACCAAATTCCTTAGCCGATCTCCGCCACCTTGCTACCTTGAACCTTTCTTTCAACGAGTTAGAGGGGCAGATACCCAGCGGCGGGGTGTTCTCCAATATCACTTTCCAATCTTTAATGGGGAATGCGGCGTTGTGTGGGTTGTCAAAACTTGGGTTCTCACCTTGCGTCGTCGAATCTACTAGTTTTAATTCAAGTGCTAAATTGCGTAAGCTCAAAATCATCCTCCCAACCGTTGCTTTGCCGATAATGCTGATCTTCTGCTGCTTATTTATCCTTTATTGGCGAAAGGGCGGAAATGTCACGTCTCCCTCCGAAACCCCACATCTACATGAATATAGCTTGATTTCGTACCACGAGCTTGCTCGTGCCACTGATGGTTTCAGCCAGTCCAATTTGCTGGGTAGGGGCAGCTCTGGTTCGGTGTACCGAGGACTACTAAATGACGGATTACTCATTGCTGTAAAGGTGCTAGATCTGGAGAATAAAAGGTCTTTGAGGAGCTTCGAATCAGAATGCCGTGCACTGGGCATGATCAGGCACCGAAACCTGGTTAGAATAATCAGCACTTGCTCCAACTTAGATTTTAAGGCATTAGTACTCCAATACATGCCCAATGGGAGCCTCGAAAGATGGTTATATTCTGCTGAATATTGCTTGACTCTTCTTCAGAGAATAAACATCGCATTAGATGCGGCATACGCGCTAGAATACCTCCACCACGAGCAT
The DNA here is from genome assembly GCA_029168755.2 of Tillandsia fasciculata. NCBI lineage: Eukaryota > Viridiplantae > Streptophyta > Magnoliopsida > Poales > Bromeliaceae > Tillandsia > Tillandsia fasciculata. The sequence continues at coordinate 2,734,779 of CM054937.1, read as the reverse complement.
CATCAAGTTGTAGTGCATTGTGATATAAAGCCTAGTAATATACTATTAGATGAAGAAATGAATGCGCGTTTGTGCGACTTCGGCATAGCAAAACTGCTGGCCTCTGATAGCAAATCACTGGTATCAGCAAGCATAGCAGGCACCTTCGGGTACATGCCCCCAGGTAAATTAAGTTGATCACTATTTTATGAACTTCTTACATGCTTCCTTGCCTAAATAACTAATCTGATGTATGTGTCAGAGTATGGATCAACTGGAAGAGTTTCGAGGCCAGGAGATGTCTACAGCTACGGGATAGTGCTGCTAGAAATTTTTACGAGAAAAAAGCCCACAGATCTAATGTTTGTTGGGGAATTAAACTTGAGACAGTGGGTACTTGATGCATATCCCACCAGACTATTTGACGTACTTGATGCTAACCTCCTCGGAGATGCGCTTGGTGATGAAGGAACCCGAGAAGAAGATCACTTGGCAAGACAGCAATGCCTGTTGTCTATTATCGAACTGGCATTACAATGCTCGAAGGATTCACCAAAGGATCGGATATCAATGAAGGACGCTGCTGCTGAAATGCAGAAGATAAAAACAGAATATTTGCGAAAGGTGCCCAACAATTGATGAGCGCTGTCAAGACTGTCGCCTACATTTTTTATCGGTTTTCTCCTTCAGGGAGACTTCGCTCTGCTTCTTCTTTCGAGTAATAATAACACATTAGGCAAAAAAAAACAATCTATTATTGAATGTGTGGCTATAACTCATCAATGTAGTAGCTTACGCTGTTGGTAAATAAATTGATGTTCTATTTGACAGTTAATGATTTCTTATCTTTTTGTGTCCTCCAATCGAAGTTTAGCAAAATTAAGCAATCTGACTGCACCTTGCAAGTTTAAGATGACTGGAATTTTCTATGATTGTTCTAGTAATTTAGAATTGATTCTTCTAGAAACAACAAATGTGTAATTAGCAGGATCTTTTACCTGCAGGCACATTCATAGGATCTTTTACCTTTGCTTATTTACAAACAAAAGGTAAAGACAACTGGGTTAATCAAAATCCAGCTCTTATCTGTTCTTTTTCAATACTGTTAGAAAAAATAATCGCACTAAATCTGATTGTGATTAAATTATCTAACTAGTTTATGTTTAAATTTGAATAACAGAACTTACCTTTAATCGCTATGAAAATTCCAGAAATTGTAGATAAAAATAAACCGAAATAAAATTGATCCGGAAGCGTGCGAGGCACTGCCCTAAGGCGTATTTCCGTCCTTCGTGCGGATTAATCGGAGATACCACCCCAAGGTACGACCGGAACTCCCCTTCCTACGAGCACGACCGCGGAAGAGGTTGACGAAGTTTCTTTCAACACCCGATAAATAAAAACAATTAAAAAGAACAAAATAAAATTAAAATAGAATTTAAACAAATTCTTTTTCTCTCTTTTACTTTTTCACTTATCTAAAAAGAAAAGCCTTCTCTACTCTTACTTCACACCCTACTATAGTATAGTATTTATAGGTGTGCATGTAACCTCCCATCACATTAATTAAGGAGAGAGAGAGAGGCTAATTAGTGAAAAAGAAACGTTTTAAAATTAAATAAGAATTAAATGACAATAATTAAGAATTTAATAAATGAGAATAAATTTAATAAATAAATTGAAAATTGATAATAAAATAATTATTGAGAATTTTGGAATTTTAAATTTTATTCCAACAATCCCCCACAAAATTTAAAATTTCGAAATAATTATTAAACTCAACAATTTAAAATTAAAATAAGATTATCGGGTGTTTATACTATGTAATAGGTAAGGTGTCTTTAAGAGACTTAACCTCACTTAGTGTAAGCAATTTTCATCAGAAGGAATCGGAGTGAACCAGGTCTTGAACTACGTTCTTTTGACCCTGACTTCAACTGCCACACACACAGTACAGAATTCTCCGTCGCGAGTCTGTGCGTTAAAGGCCATGCACAGTACCTTGATTTTTCATAAGAATTTCTATGGACAGCCCACATCTCATAGTCACGGCCTTATACGAATATTCTTATATAGGTGGTCTCCTCCAAGGATGTGTGTAGAGTCACATCTCGCGAAAATTATCGCCTCGGATTCCATTAAGAGCTATAAGCTCAAACTCAACCACTACACAGAGCACAACTCATCATAGGGATGGACTTGGAACTAAAGTTCCTCTGAATAAACTGTAGAAAGTGCTCATTGGCCAACCTGACAGCTTGTTTTTACCACATTGAACCTTCTTCAAGGGATCTCCTATCACAAAGGTTGGGTTCCCACTGCAGGAAGACCCTTTATGGGCAAAGTCCCATCCCCCTCGATGACTCTAGGACCTTAGTCCTATTCAGGCATTTCGTCAAGCAGTCTGCAAGTTTGTGTTCAGATCTGATAAATCTTAAAGAAACAACATTATAAGAAGTTAGTCATCTAACAGATTTTTGTTTCAATCTGATAAAACTTAAAGAAACAGCATTATAAGAAGTTAGCCATCTAACAGATTTTTGTTTCAATTTAATATGTCGACTAGCTTTAGAATTTACCAATTTCTTTTTATAAAAATTAATTACAGTTCGAAAATAAAAGGGGATGCAAGAAGAGAACTTCCCAAAGGTCACCCATCTTAGTAATACTCTCGCCCAAGCATACTTAACTCGGAGTTCTGATGGGATCCGGTGCTCTAGCGCTGGTATGATCGCATCCATAATTAAAATAGTATACTTTTACTCTCGGATAATAATAATTAATACAATATATATTTTTTTTTATACTGTAGCAAACAGTAATATATTTTTGTAAAAAAAAATACTGTAGCAAAATAATTAAAATAGTAATTTTATTTATTTATTTATTTATATATATTTTTTTTAAAAAAAATGATTTACTGTTTTAATTAATATAATACTGTAGCAATAAAAAAAAACAGTATTTATTTATTTTATAAAATTTTCTTTTATTTTACTGTAGCAAAACAGTATATATATATATATGTATATATATATATATATATTTTCTCTATATATTTTTACTGTACCTAAAACAACAAATAAATTTTATTTTATATATATATTTTTACTGTAACTAAAAACAGTAAATGATATATATATATATATATATATATATATATATATATATATATATATATATATATTAAAGTCAAGAAAAGAGAGCAAATAAATTACAATAATCTATATGCAATTAAAATTTTAAAATGCTAATTTCAATATGTTTAAATTTGAATGTTAAACATACTAATAAGTTGACAACAAAATTATATACAATATGCAACAAAAATTTCGTATTAGCCCTCGTTAGATTTTAATCACAATCAAATCGGATTTACGCCTTAGACTGTTAGAAAAAATAATCGCACTAAATCTGATTGTGATTAAATTATCTAACTAGTTTATATTTAAATTTGAATAACAGAACTTACCTTTAATCGCTATGAAAATTCCAGAAATTGTAGATAAAAATAAACCGAAATAAAATTGATCCGGAAGCGTGCGAGGCACTGCCCTAAGGCGTATTTCCCTCCTTCGTGCGGATTAATCGGAGATACCATCCCAAGGTACGACCGTAACTCCCCTTCCTACGAGCACGACCGCGGAAGAGGTTGACGAAGTTTCTTTCAACACCCGATAAATAAAAACAATTAAAAAGAACAAAATAAAATTAAAATAGAATTTAAACAAATTCTTTTTCTCTCTTTTACTTTTTCACTTATCTAAAAAGAAAAGCCTTCTCTACTCTTACTTCACACCCTACTATAGTATAGTATTTATAGGTGTGCATGTAACCTCCCATCACATTAATTAAGGAGAGAGAGAGAGGCTAATTAGTGAAAAAGAAACGTTTTAAAATTAAATAAGAATTAAATGACAATAATTAAGAATCAATTAAAAATTAATAAATGAGAATAAATTTAATAAATAAATTGAAAATTGATAATAAAATAATTATTGAGAATTTTAGAATTTTAAATTTTATTCCAACAAATACAAGTTTATGTCAGAGCAAGAACTAAAGTGTCATGTCACAAGAGCGAGCCGGTCATTGCCCGGCACGATATAGTACAGGCACACTTGTGTGCCGACGAATACGTACAATTGTTTAGCTGCACACTTTGACACGATTTTATTTTAATTTTTTTGAATCCAATAAAATCTTATAATGTTACTTAAAAGTTTTAGAGTAATGCCTTGTTACGCCCGGACGATCCGCAACCAGCCGATGATGAAATTTCTCTGAGGCTAGGATGGCGGAGAGGATGATGGTCTTCAATTGTATGTTGATCTGAGATTTTGAGCTCTAACAATGGTGAATTTGGGTTTGATTGAGGGATTGGAGAAGAGATTGGAGAAGGGGTGAGGTTGAGGAGGAGGATAGGTCGTGGGATAGAGAGGATCAGAGAGAGAGAAAAGGTGAAGAGGGAAACTTGAGTATTCATATATCCTCCTGATTCTGTTTACATGGATGCTATTTATACTATTCCTGTTGTGTACTTGAAACTAATTTGGAATACTGTGAGGACCTATTTGTAAAAGCAATAACAATTCGAAGTGGGCCAAGTGGGCCGTGCTATCCCGAAGCTGGATCCACTCTTGGGCTTCTTTCACTGCTTTGCACTTGCCTCTGCTTAATTCTTTCGCGGGATATGTAACCCCCGGGATGGGTTTCTCACCTACCCCCTTCTAGAAGACGCTGGAGCTTTCTTTGCTTCTACCTCGCGCTACCCCTGGATCTGCACTGTCCCTCCACAGATGGGAAAAAGGTGACCTTCTCTTCTTCTCTTCCTCACTCTCTCCTATCTCTACCTCCTTCTTCTCCCCTTCACTCTTCCTTCTTCAATCTGGGATGTAATGTTGTTGATGTGTAACATGCCTTTGGTCTTATTAATCTTTGACTTGTAGTGTAATTTGGACAAGCCATAACTACATATTTATAAATGCTTGCTTCGTCGGTTGCAATTTTTATCACCTTTTTATGGTATTGAGGAAAATCAAAAGAACACTATAAGCAGAAAATTAGTTTAACCAAAAAGAATGGTTCGTTGCAGGAAAAATAAACTGCTTGATTACACTTAAGTGAATTTTAAGGATGCATTTACTTCTTTATTATGATAAACTTTTTGTCAAATACACTCCAGCTAAAATTTAGATTCTATAGCAGTGAGTCAGTGACTAAAGTAAGGCTGCGTTTGGTTCGGGGATAAGAAAAATTTAGTTATACCGGGAATAAGTATAAGATATGGTTTTAGCAGGAACTAGTGTAAATTTGCGTTTGGTTCGGTTTAAGAGTTATACTGGGTTTAAAGAAAATTGTGTTTGGTAAATTATATAGGAATAAGAAGAATAAGAAGAATAAGAAAAAATTGTGTTTGGTTGGGTATAAAGGAATAAGAAGAATTGAGAGGGTATAATTTTGTGTTTTGACTATTTTGCCCTTTAAATTAAAGTTTAAATGGGAGTAAAAATTTTAATTTTTAAATTTATATAAATTTTAAAAAATACATAATAAAAATTAAAGTTTAAGTGGGAGTAAAAATTTTAAGTGAGAGTAAATAAAAATTAATTTTTAAATTTTAAGTGAGAGTAAAAATTTTAATTTTTAAATTTATATAAATTTTAAAAAATTTATAAAATAATTGTATAAATTTTAAAATTTTAAAATTAATAATTTTTTTTTTAAAAATGAAATAAAATAAAATTTTTCGATTTATTAAAAAATAAGTTAAAAAATTAAAAATTTTAAAATAAAAAATTTTAAAATTTAAAATTTATAAATTTAAATATTTTTTAAAATTTAAAAATTCTAATTTAAAAAAATAAAAAAACTAATTTTTATTAGTATGCAAAAAAAAGGAAAAAAAAGAAAAAAAAAAAAGAATGGAACCCATGTAAGAGAGAGAGAGAGGAAAGAGAGAGAGCCCTGTATATATGGATTTTTTCGATTTCCGTGCAAAGTACAATTCCGTCTTATTCCGTCTTAGGTTGGAAATTGGTATTCCCAACTTATACCGGAATAAACGTAATGATGAGGTTTTGCAATTCTTATTACTCTTATTCTCGTTTGGGAATAGAATCGGGGATAAGGGGGTTATTCCCCCCTTATCCCCGTTACCAAACGGTACTTAAAAAATATTTGGTGTTTAAGAGAATCATTACCTGCCGTTATTACTTGTACTTAAAATCCGCAAGTGTTTGTTAACATAGCTCTAAATTTGAAAGTATAATGGAAAGTTGGACAAAACTTTTGTTGAGCGTTGAATATATAAATGTTAAAGTGCTGTTCTTTGATTGCTTTAAATGAATTGGTTGCGCTCAGTTTTACTGACTTGGATCTTTGGAATAGTAGTTAGCTCTAATGATCCACAAAATGTAATATGATCAGTTCATGCTCCTATGCTCCTTGCATCAGAATATCAAGCGAAGCAGATTAAGGGTGCAAAATATCTATATGCTCTATCTTGTTTCTGCTCCTTCTTTTGGGAAGGAGCTACGAGCCCTACTCCGTCGAGTTAGAGTTTGCAGTGTTTTCTGACAATCGAAGATCTTCGATGAATAGAGGAGTGTGGACTTCTTCTTTCTAAGACTCTTCTCACGGAAGCAGCGTTATTAATTTAGATGTTGATTTTTGACTTCCATGTCATATGGACAAGCAGTGCCGTAGTGCTTCCTTCATTGACCCGTGCTGCCGCCGACAGAAACAGAGAATTCTTGCATTTGCTCCAATCAATGTGGAAAAGAATGGCCATTAATCTTTAACAGAGGAGTGTACATTACGCATTTATGCGTGATGAAAAATTATTCTGTTACTGGTCATTCCTAGTACAAATGGCAAAGGACTTGATGGTTGATATTCAAGATTTTAAGTTTGAAGTCTAGTTAGCTTCATATTTTTCAACTAAATTTATTCTTAAAAAAAATAAATAAAACGAATAACACCTACCTTTCTTCTAAAAAAATATCACACGGACAATTCTTGCATGGAAGGTTTATGATCTTCCTAAGTAGCAAATTCTTGCATGGGGTTCCCTTTCTTTGCACTTCCAGGCATGTTGCTGCTACTGCAGTTCATCTTACTCTTCTGCTCTCAGCAAGCTGTATCAGTTCAGCACAACAACTCCACAGACCTCGCAGCGCTGCTCTCCTTCAAGAGCCAGGTTCGCGACCCCGACGGCCTCCTCGACAGAAGCTGGAGCTCCAACACATCCTTCTGCAACTGGCTCGGTGTCTCCTGCAGCGCCAGGCGGTTGCGAGTGGTTGCTCTACGGCTCGAAGGACTCTCCCTTCACGGCTCGATCTCTCCTCACCTCGGCAACCTCTCCTTCATGACTCAACTCAGCCTCAGCAACAATTCTCTCGGAGGGCCCATCCCCGAGTCCCTCGGCCGCCTTCCCCGCCTTACATACCTTGTTCTCAAAGACAACCAACTGTCTGGACATATTCCTTCCACCATCTTCAACATGTCTTTGTTGGAACATCTATCATTTACATTGAACAGCCTCTCCGGCCCTCTACTCCTACGTAACGCGAGCTTTACGGTCCCCAGGCTCAAGTTCTTCTCCATTTGGTCCAATCAGATCAGCGGCGCGATCCCCTCAGACTTGCTTCAATGCCAAAACTTGGAAGAACTGTTGCTGTCCTTGAACCAACAGAGCGGAAGCATACCAGCCGAGTTCGACAAGCTGCAGAAACTTACTGTTCTGCAACTAAACAACAACAACCTCACGGGGACAATTCCAGCATCATTAGGCAACGTCTCAAGCCTTGTCGAGCTCAATCTCCATACTAACTTTCTGCATGGTCCCGTTCCGCCTTACCTGGGCGGTCTGAGAAATGTTCAATGGCTAAACCTCGCAGACAATGTCCTAACCGGCGGTTTTCCTGTGTCGATACTGAATGCTTCCATGATTAGTGTTCTCAGCCTTTCTTACAACAACCTGACAGGGTCGGTGCCGGCCGAGCTAGGGAAGAACCTTCCTTTCCTCACCAAACTAGGTTTCGGGCCGAACCAGCTGAGCGGTCCGCTCGATTTCATCACCTCTCTATCCTCTTGCAGAAAGTTGCAGAATCTGTATATTGCAGACAATGAGCTAGAGGGCAGTATTCCGGATTCGGTCGGTAATCTCAGCAGAAGCTTTGTGAAGTTCAATGCTCACGGGAATCGCATCTCGGGAAGAATTCCCATGACACTTGGTAATTTGAGTGGCCTCCTCAACTTGCATTTAGAAAACAACCGACTGACGGGAAGCATACCGCCGGCCTTGTCCAATCTCAGAGAGCTCCAACTGCTCTACCTAGGAAGTAATAGTCTCTCTGAATCTATACCCTACGAGCTCGGCAAACTAAAGAGACTAGGCCAACTAAACCTAGAATGCAATGAATTGAATGGAGCCATACCGGACTCAATTGGGAACATCAGCAGACTACAATTCCTGGGGCTTCATAACAATAGGTTGTCGTCAAGCGTTCCGCGGAGCATATGGAGTCTCACGAACCTGTCGGTATGAACCTCTCTCAAAATTCTACGGAGGGCTCAATCCCTTCTGACATCGGAAACTTGGCGACCCTAAACAATTTGGATTTATCTGCCAATCAATTCTTGGGCCATATTCCTGACGCGTTTGGGCAGCTTCTGATGCTCAACACTCTGAACATTTCTGACAACTTATTCGACGGTCCTATTCCGCAATCCTTCGCCAAGATGATCAGCCTCCAATATTTGGACCTCTCATCAAATGAATTCTCCGGGCCGATACCAAAATCTTTAGCTGATCTCAAGTACCTTGTCGGCTTGAACCTCTCTTTTAACAAGCTGGAAGGGCAGATCCCGAGCGGCGGTGTGTTCACCAATATCACCTTCCAATCTTTGATGGGGAACTTAGGATTGTGCGAACCGTCGTTTCTCGGAATTTCGCCTTGCTCTGACCAATCTGCTGATTCTGATTCGAGTAAACAACAAAAGCTCAAAATTATTCTTCCTACGGTTGCTTCTTTATTAGTCCTCTTTTCTTGCTCATTTTTTCATTTCATATATTGCCGAAAGAGCAATCGTGCAATTCCCTACTCTAATACAACACGTCGAAAGCAGTATAGCCGAATATCATACCGTGATCTTGTTCGTGCCACCAACAATTTAAAGAGTCCAATTTACTAGGAACGGGAAGCTTTGGCTCTGTTTACCAAGGACGCTTCGACGACGGATCACTTGTTGCAGTAAAGGTCTTGAATCTAGAGAAAGAAGGGTCTTCGAGGATCTTCGCTGTAGAATGTCGAGCCTTGCGCATGATCAGGCACCGAAATCTCATCAGAGTCATCAGCACTTGCTCTATCATGGATTTCAAAGCATTAGTCCTTGAATATTTCCCCAACGGGAGCCTCGAGAAATGGTTATACTCTCCTGGTTATTGCTTGACTCTCCTTCAGAGGATAAACATTGCCTTAGATGTGGCCTCGGCATTGGAATACCTTCACCACCACCTCCATCAGGTTGTAGTGCACTGTGATATAAAACCAAGCAATGTGCTGCTCGACGAAGATATGAATGCTCACGTTGGCGACTTCGGCATTGCTAAACTGTTGACCTCTGATGGCAAATCCGTAGCGTTGACGAGTGCAGCTGGTATCATAGGATATATGCCTCCAGGTAAAAGCGCGACTAATTTGTTCTGACAATAATGATGTATATTAGTATCTGTTTCTTCTCTTACAAGACTAATCTGACATGTTTTGCAGAATATGGATTTATGGGCCGAGTATCGAGAAGAGGAGATGTATACAGCTATGGTATACTGCTACTCGAAACTTTTACGGGGAAGAAACCTACGGATCGCATGTTTGATGGGGAATTAAACTTGAGACAGTGGGTATCTGACGCATATCGCTCTAGGTTATTTGACATTCTCGAAGCCAACCTGTTTAGAGACGCGTATGCTGATAGAGTAGCTGCAGAAGAAGATCATGGGATGAGAAATCAATGCCTAACGTCCGTCCTCGAACTGGCCTTGCAATGCTGCAAGGATTCTCCTAGAGACCGGATTCTGATGAAAGAAGTTGTTCCCATACTGCAAAATATAAAATTGGAATACTGCAAAAGCTTCCCAGAAACTTAGAGAGTAGCACTGAGACTTCACTCTATTGAATGTACCAGTATCAGTCATCAAATTTATCTAATAGCTTCAATTGTTCAGAAACATTGCTGCTTAATACTTGATTATCTGCTTTTTGTTTCTCGAACTAATGTTATAAGCAAATGTATAGAATGTAATTGCAAGCTAGAGCAAGTACATGATAACTAGATTTTGTTATTCAAATTGAGTATTTTTGGCGTATTTTGTACTAATAGGAACAAGAATCTTTGAATTATCCTTGTATGAAGAATCAAAGTCGGTCCTTAACCTTACGATTATCGTATCATGATGAACGACTGAAATCAATATTTCTGCTCTCACTAAACTCTACTTACAGTCGAATTGCAATTACGTCTATCCAAGTACCCCCTTAATTCGGTGCGGCCACACTTATGCTGGGTTTGAAGGCCTAATTAGCTTTTGGGCAAAAAATTCGACTAAAATAAAGTTATACTTAGGCCCAGCACAAAAGCATTGGTTATAGAACAATAGAAATTGTATGAGGTTAAAATAAGCAGGGATTCCCACACTTACAGGTCATTTTGAAATAGACCTCTTAAACTCCTTTTCCATTGATTCACATTCCCTTAATTTTTAATTGTTTAATGTGAGTTATTTTCCTGAGTTGAATTCGGGATACATAGTTGAAATTACATGAAAGAAAAACAAAATCACAGCAACGGAAAGCGAAAATTCTCAAGCGACACAATTGTGAAGTTTAAATTTGGTGAAACTACAGAGAGGTTGATCAAAGTATGTTCTTACAACACTTTGCTTGTTGCATTAAATGTATCTAGGATAAAACTCACATGAAAATATTCCACACTAGGGGTTGTTTGGTTGGCTGTAAATGTTATGTAGTTGGATATGCATACAATAAACAATGCAGTAGTCACAATTACACCCATTTTGTTTCCTCGAATGGTTGGCAACATTTGTAACTAAATTTCTTTTGTTTGGTAGCTTGAAGATGCTTTTATTTTTTTTTCTTAAATCAAATGTTTTGATTCTTTGCCAACTACTGAAAATTGAACTACAACTAATTTTGGTGTAATTCCAACTATTGCAGTTCTCCTCGTGCAATTTCGATTGCAGTAGTTGGAATCAAATGCAATGAAATATGAAGTGAGAACTTGCCTCCTCAACCTCCAAAGGATGGGGTTCTTAAGCTTGACTTTTCCTAATTTGGCCAAACAAGATTTACTTATTCTACCTTGACATCCAATGCATCAAAGTGCCTTTTTAGATTGGTAATCTTAGACTGCCATCACTAAATAGAGACAAATAATTAGGCATGAAAATATGCATATGGATCTTCATAATTGTCAGCTACTCTTTCTAGCTACAAAAAGTCTCATATTTGCAGGAGGATTGCATTCTTTGAATTTCTAGTTATGCCAATGCTTTTGCTGCTCATCTTCTTTATCTTCCAGCGGCTTGTCGTATCCGTGCACCATAGCAACGCAACGGACCTCGCGGCATTGCTATCCTTCAAGAGCCTTGTTCGTGACCCCGACGGCCTTCTTGACAGAAGCTGGAACTCTAACAACACATCCTTCTGCACATGGTTTGGAGTCTCCTGCAGCCCCCGGCGGCAGCGAGTCGTTGCACTGCAACTGGAGGGGCTTACTCTGCACGGCACGATCTCGCCTCACCTCGGCAATCTCTCCTTCATGAACCGCCTTGACCTCAGCAACAACTCTCTCCGAGGGCCCATTCCTCACTCCCTTGGCCAACTTCCGCGCCTGACATCCCTTGCTCTTGGGTACAACCAGCTCTCTGAGCGCATTCCTTCTGCTATCTTCAACATGTCTTCGATAACATACATCTCTTCATCAAAAACAACCTTAGGACCTCTCCTTACTGATACTGTCGACAATATAACTATTCCGCGTGTCCAGTACTTGTCTGTCGAGTCCAATCAGCTCAGAGGTTCGATCCCCTCAGACTTTCTTCTTCGATGTAAAGACTTGCAGTATCTATCTCTATCCACCAACCTGTTCAGAGGAGCATACCAGAAGAGCTTACGAGATTGCAAAAACTTCGTGTTTTATATCTCGACACAAATAGTCTCACCGGGACCATACCAACATCCATTGGCAACCTCACATATATCACTAAGCTTGATCTTAGTTCTAACCACCTGTCTGGCATGATCCCCCACCGGTCCCCCACCGGTCTTAGGTGGCCTAATGAATCTCCAATGGCTGACATTAGGTAGTAATTATTTAACCGGCCGAATACCCACATCTCTACTGAATGCTTCCATGATGGGTATGATGGATCTTTCAGACAACAACCTAACAGGGATAGTTCCAACCAAAATCGGAAAGAGTCTTCCGCACCTCACATTCCTCGGTTTAGGAACGAATGAACTGAGCAGCAGGCTCGAATTCATCACCTCGTTATCGCATTGCAAAGTGTTGCAGCGCCTGCACATCTCGTATAATGAATTCGAGGGTGCCATTCCAAATTCAATTGGAAATCTCAGCGGAAGCCTTTACGAATTTGATGCTTGTGGAAATCGCATCACCGGGGAGATTCCAGTAACACTCGATAACTTGACTGGCCTCTTAGAATTGTGTTTTGACGGCAACCAACTGACAGGAACTATACCTCCAACTATTTTCAACCTCGAAGGGCTTCAAGTCCTCGACCTTGGACACAACAGTCTCTCAGGATCAATTCCTGACGAAATTGGCCGGCTGAATAGATTGGGCCAACTAGACCTAGAATACAACGCACTATCTGGAGCCATACCGGACTCAATCAGGAACGTCAGCGCCTTACAGTTCCTATGGCTTGATAACATCAAATTATCGTCGAGCATCCCCGACAGTGTATGGAGTCTCAGCAATCTTGTGGGGATGTACCTTTTTCAGAATACTCTGGAGGGCTCAATCCCTCCAGAAGTAGCGAACTTGGTGGCCATAAACCAGTTGGATTTGTCGGCAAATCAGCTCTTTGGTGACATACCCGATACTTTTGCACAGCTTCAAACACTCACCACTTTGAATGCTTCTAACAACTCGTTTGAGGGTCCGATTCCACAGTCCTTCAGTAAGCTAACAGATATCCAGTATTTGGACCTCTCACTGAATGAATTTTTCGGTCCGTGCTTAGCTGATCTCCGCCAACTTGTCAGCTTAAATCGCTCTTTCAACAAGTTCGAAGGGAAAGTACCGACTGGCGGTATATTTTCCAATATCAGCTTTCAATCTTTGACTGGGAACAAGAATTTATGTGGTTCCCAAGAACTCGGCCTCAAGCCTTGCTCAAAATCTAGGACTAATGGAGTACACAAGCTCAAAATCATCCTCCCTACTATTGCTGCCTCTCTAATAATCCTTCTCTCTTGCCTTTCTATCCTTCTTGCCTATAGGTGGAGGAGCAAGCGCGCCATTTCTTCCTCCGAAATCCCACATCTGAACATGTACACTCTGCTTTCGTACCATGAGCTTGTTCGTGCGACAGACAATTTCAGCGAGTCTAATTTGCTTGGCACCGGAAGCTACGGCTCGGTGTATCGAGGGCGCCTGAACGACGAATCACTCATTGCCGTGAAGGTTCTTGATTTAGAAACAGAAGGGTCCTCGAGGAGTTTCGATTCGGAATGCAGTGCATTGCGAATGATCAGGCATCGGAACCTCATCAGAATCGTCAGCACCTGCTCCAACTTGGATTTCAAGGCGCTGGTGCTCGAATACATGCCGAATAGGAGCCTCGAGAGATGGTTGTACTCCCCTGGCACTAGCTTGAATCTTCTTCAGAGAATGAAAATCATGCTAGACGTGGCATTAGCACTGGAGTACCTCCACCACCATCTTCAGCAAGCCGTAGTGCACTGCGATATAAAGCCGAGTAACATGCTGCTGGACCAAGACATGAATGCGCATGTCAGCGACTTTGGTATCGCAAAACTGCTGTCTCCTGATAGCAAATCCGTAGTATCAGCAAGCGCAGCAGGCACCATTGGATATATGCCTCCAGGTAAAGATAAAACAAACTATATTTGTCGAAGAAACGGATGACAAAAGTAATAAGTGACGAAAAGAACTATTGTCTCGAAATTCATAGCACATTTTCATGCCTGTTTAATCTGTTCACAATAGTATTTTATTTCGTCAGTGAAAAATTTGTTTGTCGAAACACTAAATTGATATGTTTAACAGAGTACAGATCGACAGGCAGAGTCTCAAGAAGAGGAGATGTTTACAGCTACGGAATACTACTGCTGGAAACTTTTACAGGTAAGAAACCCACAGATAGCATGTTCAGTGGCGAATCAAACTTGCGAAAGTGGGTATTCGACACATACACTGCGAGATTATCAGATGCAGTGGATGCCAACCTCTTCAGAGAAGAGTCTAGTGATGTTAGAGAAACTCTCGACGTTTGTCAGGCAAGACATCGATGTCTGTCGTCTGTTATCCAACTGGCTTTGGAATGCTCAAAAGATTCGCCGAAGGAACGGATCACGATGAAAGAAGTCGTCTCCAGAATGCAAAAGATAAGAACAGAGTATTTGAGAAAGTTGTCTGATGGTTGATGCATAGCATAGCGAGCATATGATCGAAATGCTTTCTATAGGATGCATGGTTTTATAAATCAAAAAAGAAAAAAAAAAAAAAAATTAAGTACTGGAGTATGTCCCTCTCTTTCTTCGTTATGTAGCAAATAAGACTAGTTGCTGTTTAGTTATTTGACTTACTGATATTCCAATGACTAAGACATGTATTTTTATTAAGGGAATTTAATTTTTTTTGTATACTTATTCCAATTATGAAACTGAATTTTATTTTATTATCTTATTTTTGGCTCACACTTCCTGCTCCGAATATGACGGATCGGGGCGGAAGCGCCATCAACCTAGATCCATTTGTATCCCTAGCGCCCGTTGACCAAAAGGTTTAATTCTTATAATAATAATTTTAACATAAAAAGTTAAAAAAATAAACCAAAAAAAAAAAGCAGAAAAAAACTCTGAAATATAATAAGAGGAGTGCAGATTGTCTCTTCCTTTTTGCAATGGCTGGTTTCTTCTGCAACTCTTTGCTGTTGGACATATTCTCTCTCAAAGATCCAAGTCAATTGACTTAAAAAGGAGATAAATAAAATAAAATAAAATAAAATAAAATAATGTATAAAAAACCTCTTATACTTTAGTATTTGCACAAACAGATATTTTAGACTTTTAATTTCAACAATTAGACTCTCGAAAATTTTCTTAAATATTATAATAAACTCCTCTCCTAAAAAAGAAGTACCAATTCTAACAGCCTTTTTGATTGAATATCTTGCATATAATTTGATATAACTAAAAAAACAAAGAAAATTATTTGTTTTCTCTTCTATTCGTGATAACTAAGGAATAAAATTGAAGTATAGAGTGAATCCATCTTCAATTTTTATTATTTTTTTCATGGTTTAAAATAAAAGAAAATAATTTTTTTGTGTTTAAATTTAGTAAGATTATATGCATAACATTATATATGCAATCCAAGCAACCAAAACATGTGTAACTAATACTTGGATTGAGGAAAGGGTACTCATTTAGCTATTTAACAAAATTTAAAAAATTCAGTTGCCCATATTAAAAGTTTAAGTACCTGTTTGCAAAAAGCTAAAGCTCAGGAGGCCTTTGCACATTTTTTTCAAAAAATCAAAATAAGCAATGCTGCACATACACCCCGAAAGAGATGTGTGATGTACATCCCACCCATCCAAAAGATGAGCTTTTTTTTATTCGTTGATTTTGTTAAATTCATCCCCAATTCCCTTTAAATTCAATATCATTAATAATTTTTAATAAGTAAATCTATAATAATTAACAACTAGCAACTAAAAAAATTATCAAACTTCATAAAGTCCTTAATTTATATAATAAGAATAATTCAAATAAAAAATAAAATAAAATTTGCGACATAAAAAACCTAAAAGCATCATCATATCTACCACCCCTAAAAGTTGTCACTCACTTCACCATTTCCTTTTTCCTTTTGCCCCACTATGCTTCTCTATTTTTCCCTCGTGGCCTACAATATATAATTTTGCATGAAATGAATCAACATCTAGGTTTTCCTATAAATTAGAACTCAGAATTTTAACTAACATCTTTGAATGTCATTAACACAATGCAAATGGATCAATGTAAAAAATGGTTTTACAACAACAACAAAATATCCAAAAGGAAAACACATGGCATGCTTTAATTTGAGACCTAAATGGAAAAAAAATGAAAAAAGGGTAATGTAACACATATAAGTATGCACGATGCGGATATAAATGTACAATCTAAAACCAAGGAAAAATAAATTATTTCTATGATTCAAATTCACGATGCATGATGCTCAAATTAAACTAAAGCAACCTCACTATTGCGCCAAGAGTGATTCACAAGCCACCCTCAATTTGCCTTTACCTTTTGTCAGATGAGACGCAAAACCGTCCTTCCAGCATACCTGCCGCATAACAAAAACAAGAAGGAATTTATGAATTGAGTGGTCCAAGAATAGAGGTAACTAAACAAATAAGACAAAGTAAAAGATAAAAGAATAGGGAAAGAAAATGCCAAATTAAATATGAGGTCAGAATTGCTGTGCATTCAATAAAAGGCCACGCATCACATGGGCCACACACTAGCAAGCACAAATGATTTGTTTATGCCTCTAGTTCAAATTGCATTAAGGTGTTACAATCAATCACTTGTTGAGCTTTCAATTCTTCCCAATTTTGAATAACATGGCACCTACCGTTATTGACTTCCATTGCATTCAGATGGATAATCAACCTTGAGTTTCATCATAATGAGAAGCAAGCAATCATTGACTTTCATAGCGTTCAGATGTGCAAGTGGACATAGAAAATGCATAAAATTGTCATGCGCAGGACGGATAAGTATTTAATTTACATCAAGAACAAACAATTTCAGAATCTCTCTTCAGTCCGCTCCCATCTAACCCACAAACCACAGCATACTTCAAGCAAATAGAAGGCCAGATTATTGCGTGTAGATGGTTTCTTTTCTATTTCCAGGCATACTAATGCTATTGCTATTCATCTTCTTCTACCCTCAACTAATCATATCACTAGAACATAGCAACTTTACAGATCTCACGGCACTGCTGTCCTTTAAGAGCCACGTTCTCGATCCCAATGGCATTCTTGAAAAAAGCTGGAACTCCAATACCTCCTTTTGCAACTGGATTGGAGTCTCCTGCAGCTCCCAAAGACAACGAGTGGTCACACTACAGCTCAAAGGACTCTCTCTTCAAGGCACCATCTCTCCTCAACTTGGAAACCTCTCCTTCATGGCCTACCTCGACCTTGGCAACAATTCTCTCAAAGGGCCCATCCCTGATTCCCTTGGTCGTCTTCCACGCCTCAAATCCCTCATTCTCAAGCACAACCAATTATCTGGACACATTCCTTCCACCATCTTCAATGTGTCATCTCTAACTCTTCTCTCCTTTACCTCAAACAACCTTTCAGGTCCTCTTCTCACAGATCACAAAAGTAACTTTACTATTCCACATCTTCAATACTTCTCTGTTGAGTCAAATCAGCTCGATGGTGCAATTCCCTCCGGCTTTCTTCAATGCAAAAATCTGCAAGTACTTTCTCTATCCACCAACTATTTTAGCGGAAGCATATCGGCAGAGCTCACCAACTTACAAAAACTAAGTATTCTATATCTCGACACCAACTATCTCATAGGGTCAATCCCAACATCTTTAGGCAACCTTACATATCTCACCCAGCTTGATCTCAGTTCCAACCACTTACAAGGCGGGATTCCCCCAGAAGTAGGTGGCCTATTAAATCTCCAGTTGCTATGGCTAGGAAACAACAACCTAACAGGCGAACTACCGGCCTCTTTATCAAACATTTCCATGATCAGCGTTATGGATTTTTCAGTCAACAACCTTACCGGGCAAGTGCCAATTGAGCTGGGGAAGAACCTTCCGTTCCTAACCACTGTAGGACTCAGCTGGAACAAGGTGAGTGGTGGGCTCGACTTCATCAACTCTTTATCCAACTGCAAGCAATTGCAGAATATATACCTCCTGCATAATGAGCTGGAAGGCGTCATTCCAGATTCAATTGCAAATCTCAGCACGAGCGTCATGAAGCTCAGTATTCGTGGAAATCATATCACAGGAGGGATCCCTGCAGGATTTAGTAATTTAAGTAACCTAATTCTCTTGAATTTGCACAGCAATGAATTGACAGGAACTATACCACTGGAGATTGCTAAGATAGGAACGCTACAAGAACTCTTCCTAGGTAACAATACACTCACAGGTTCAATACCTCCTGAACTCGGACAGCTGAAGAGCTTGAATCAGTTGAGCCTCGAGGGCAATGCACTATCAGGAGCCATACCTGACTCAATTGGGAACATTAGTGCCTTGCAGTTCGTATGGCTTCATACCAATAAATTATCATCAAGTATCCCCCAAAGCATATGGAGGCTTCGAGGACTCGTGGGGCTGTATCTCTCAGAAAATGCTCTTGAAGGTATAATTCATCCAGATGTAGGGAACTTGATGAACATAAACCAATTGACTTTATCCACCAATCTGTTGTCAGGTAGCATCCCAGATACTTTTGGACAGCTTCAAATGCTTGAGGCTTTGTCTCTATCTAATAACTTGTTCAATGGTCTTATTCCACAATCTCTTGGTAAATTGATAAACATCCAATATTTGGACCTCTCAAACAATGAATTTTCTGGGCCTATACCAAATTCCCTGGCTGATCCCCACCACCTTGCTACATTGAACCTTTCTTTCAACAAGTTAGAGGGGCAGATCCCAAGTGGTGGGGTGTTCTCTAATATTACCTTCCAATCTTTAATGGGGAATGTGGCATTGTGCGGGCCGTCAAAACTTGGGTTCTCACCTTGCATAGTCAAATCTACTAATTCTAATTCAAGTGCTAAATTACGCAAGCTCAAAATCATCCTCCCAACAATTGCTTTTCTAGTAATGCTCTTCTCTTGCATTTTTATTCTTTACTGGCTAAAGAGCACCAATGTCATTTCTTCCTCCAAAGTGCCACATCTACATGAATACAGCTTGATCCAATACCATGAGCTTGCTCGTGCCACCAATGGTTTCAGCGAGTCCAATTTACTGGGTCAAGGAAGCTCTGGTTCAGTGTACCGAGGACGCCTTGATGATGGATTGCTCATAGCTGTAAAGGTCCTAAATCTAGAAAATAAGGAGTCCTTGAGGAGCTTCGAATCAGAATGCCGTGCACTGGGCATGATCAGGCACCGAAACCTTGTTAAAATAATTAGCACTTGCTCCAACTTAGATTTTAAGGCATTAGTACTCCAATACATGCCCAATGGGAGCCTCGAAAGATGGTTATATTCTACTGAATATTGCTTGACTCTTCTTCAGAGAATAAACATCGCATTAGATGTGGCATATGCACTAGAATACCTCCACCACGAGCTTCATCAAGTTGTAGTGCATTGTGATATAAAGCCTAGTAATATACTATTGGATGAAGAAATGAATGCACGTTTGAGTGACTTCGGCATTGCAAAACTACTGGCCTCTGATAGCAAATCACTAGAGTCAGCAAGCATAGCAGGCACCTTCGGGTACATGCCGCCAGGTAAAATTGATCATTATTTTATAAACTATTTATACACTTCCTTGTCAAAAAAACTAATCTGATATATGTGACAGAGTACGGATCATCTGGAAAAGTTTCAACGAGAGGAGATGTCTACAGCTACGGGATAGTGTTGCTAGAAATTTTTACAATAAAGAAACCCACTGATCTAATGTTTGATGGGGAAGCAAACTTGAGGCAGTGGGTACTTGATGCATATCCCACCAGGCTATTTGATGTACTTGATGCTAACCTCCTCGGAGATATGCTTGGTGATGAAGGAACTCCGGAAGATCACTCAGCAAGACATCGATGCCTATTGTCTATTGTCGAACTAGCTTTACAATGCTCAAGGGATTCACCCAGGGAACGGATATTAATGAAGGACGTTGTTGCTAAAATGCGGAAGATAAAACTGGAATATTTGCAAAAGGTACCCAACAATTGATTTGTGCTGTCAAGGCTTCGCCTACTTTTTTTCCTTTTTCTTCTTTAGGGAGATTTCACTCTGCTTCTTTCAAGTAATAATAATAACATAATTAGGCACTCTCAACAACCTATCATTGAATGTGCGATTATAACTCATCGATGTAATAGCTTAAGCTGTTAGTAAACAAGTTCATGTTCTATTTGACAGCTAATAATTTCTTTTCTTTTTGTGTCCTCCAATCAAATTTTAGCAAAAGTAAGCAATCTGTCTACATCTTGCAAGTTTAAGATGACTAGAATTTCCTATGATTGTTCTAGTAATTTAGAACAGATTCTTCTAGAAACAACAAATGTATGATAAGCAGGATCTTTGACAAGCAGGTACATTCACTTGATATGCAACAAATGAGAGTAAAAATCAAGTAGCTCTTTGCTTATTTACAAACAAAAGGTAAAGACAACACGGTAAATCAAAATCAGGCTATAATCCGTTCTTTTTCAATACGATTTTACGTCAGAGGAATACTTATGGAGGACCTACTTTAGTTTTATGTGAACCAAACCAGCAAAAGTTAAAATGGTCTGTATTGCTTAGACATGCACATAAAGTATTTTTAGACCTCATTTGAGTTCTAACTGAGAGCTTTAGAAGACATCCCCCCTTACAAAAGGTTTCTTCCTGCTTATCCTTTTTGTCTTGTTACTGTGATATGGGACCGTGTTTCTAAAAGCCTAGGATTAAATCTTGACCAAGATTGAGGCACGAAGGTTCGAATAATTTAAACTGCCACAGTATAGGGCTGAAGAAAGACTTCTGCAGCAGTAAGCAAATCAAGACAGCAACAATAAAAGCTACAAGGCATTCAAGGCTGAAGAAAGTTGCATGGCTCCCATGTCAGAAAGAGAGAAGGAAAACATACCTTACCAACTAATTGACTTTCCCAAAAGACTACAGCCAAGACAAAACTATAACAACCTAAAGAGAGTAAATTGGAATTAAATAGGAGCCGATTACAACTGGAAGTACATTCCTAAACAAAATTGGGGACTGGCGGTCAAGCAACAATACTTTCAAACACTAAATCTTTGCGGTAGGCACACACAACATTGCTGGATGTACTGTGTCCATGCCATAAAGTGCAAGCTAAGGTTCAAAACACCCCCATGCCTCCAAGCTTGAATCCTTGGTTCAAACCAATTGCCATATCAGAAATCATGTGGTGGAGCACTGCATATTTAATAGTAAACTTGCTTGTGATGTGCAGTATGTAAGAAGCAAGTCCTTCTCAACTTGCAATTTAATGGCTCCTGCAACCCACGGACCATACCAAATGAAGCCTGAGCTAATATAGAAGCATTCGAATTGTTTCTAGAACATTGCACTATTCTGTCATTATCAGGAAATAAAAATGCTAAGAGAGGCAATGGAGCAAATTTCTGAAAGGAGTATCGAATACAAATGAATTAAAATGATACAAAATGAGTATTATGTAATTCACTATATCAAAGAGCAGAGTTAGACTACAGAAAACTACTTGGAAGTCATGCTCGGATGGATGATTTGTGTGCATACCATTATTTGAGCTCCAAGTGTATCGGAAGCCTTAATACTATTTTGTTTCAACTAATGTCCTGGCCTTCATGGCAACTTCAGCTTTCACTTTTTCCGGTACAAAATCTGAATAAAATGATATTTCACAAAGATGAGTATATACTATTCTGAAGGCATAGCGTATACCTTATATTGTATTTTACCAACTGATTTTACCTGAGAGGAACTCGTATCTTGTCCGACTGGATACAGTTGATGCTGACGAATCAGAAGAAAGTGCAAAGTCAAATATATGATAGAGGATGATGAAACTCCATTTGGTTTACGAAGAAACTAATAAGAAATAACAAGGGAGTATCTTACAATGATTAGAAACGCACTCTAGTTACATCGTTTCTGCTTAATGGAACCGAGAAGAGAAACTTATTCATATAAAGAATTATTACTCTTGGCAATGCAACTAGGGCAGGATATATATGTCACACAGGGAACATTTTCATTCTCTCAAGCAACTATAACAACTATCTTGCTTTCAGTACACTGATAGTCAGTAAATATGCAAAGTCTTAAAGGAGAAAATATAATGCCTACAGTAGTTTGGTCAATGTGATTATACGAGCGTGCTCTTAAAAAATAGATGGTATGCATAGACTTATATTCAAATGTAAAATAGTTTGGTGTCATTTTAGGCAAGAAAAAAAACCTCATTTTCGACAAGTAAAAAAAAAATCTCATTTATGCTTCCTGTCATAACAGAAATTCCAAACTTTCCTGTTTTCTGATAGGTTTACAAATGGTAGCCACCGTTCAAAGCAAAAGCAGAAGCTAGGCCATAAGGGCATTTAAACCCAAAAGAAATTACAGACTGTGGCAACTCAATCTCTTGGACGTTGATCAGGTAAAAACAAGCCCAACAAAAAATTTGAGGAGCACTATTCTCTCCTCATCCCTATGGTGATAGTGCTTATTACATGTAAGATATAAGAAGAGTATAACTCCAAGTGGTCCATGATTCTATGAGCAGGGTTTGACCTTATATGCACCCTTTGAAATCCTACTATAGATTAAGTGCTACAAAATCATTGTTGTGGATATCGTGGTAATTCTCAAGAACACAGACACCAACAAGTGCCACAGAAAACGCTAATATCACGTGTGTGATTTCCAGAACAAGTGACACGGCCCAGACCAAGACATAGTCCACAAACAAGTGGCAAACGTACGCAATTACCACTGAACGGAGGTTCAAATTTAAATTATATCTTCACCCATTGTGCAGCATAGGGAACCACCTCTCATAATTTAATTTCTATTAACCTTTATATTTTCTACCATTTATTAGCATTTATTTTACGTAATTTGAGCATACAACTTCTTGCCGCTTTTGATAAGAATGGACTGTTATAGTTGGAAGTGCTAGGGAAACTTAATTATGAGAACCAAAGAAAAAATTTGCAGCTGCTCCCTCCTTCCACTTCTCCCTACCAAGCACTCCATCCTTCCTTTTTTTTATCTCAATTTATTCTACCCCTTAATATTACACATAAATAGTAAAGTTCTCTACATGTTTCCTAAAACATCAAGGTTCTCATTTTCCTCAGCTTCATGCCACCAAAGATGTTGTACAGTTAGAACCATAGGCCACTTATCTTTCTCATTCTACTTTGTTGAATTTTTTTTTAGTGATATTACCTGGGGGCCCAAAGGACCAACAAACCACACAAACCAAGGATCGAACTCGTGCACGGATGCTACACCATGGGCGCCTTACCCACCTGGGTAGCAGTCTATTTGCTTTGTCCAAATTAAACCATATATTGTTTACCACCTTATAACGTGATCTATGTACTTTGTTTTTTACTAAATTCCATTGAAGGAACTATTTTCGCAACACCATTAGCCCTTAAATCCTCTGTTAATGACAACATCTTATTAACTTTCTACCTCAAGTAGACTAATTATATAAATCTAATCGAAATATGGCTGCCGATAATGGAAATATATTTAAATAGACAACGTAAAACATATTATTGCAGCCTATATCATGTGCATGGACGAAGCGAGTTTAGAAAATCCACGTAAACAAAAAAAAACAGGACTTCATATAGGAGTAGCAACATCAACACAAACACCCAGCTAGTGCAAACTCCACATTGCAGCTCATATGCCAAAAATAACAACTTATGGCCAGTCACAAGATCAAAATAAAATTTAAATCTTTCCAGAAGAATGAAAGAGAGCACTTACAGAGATGCTTATAGCTGATCGATTTCTTGCGGTCCTTCACCGCGCTTTGGTATACGCCCTCCGCAAACTTCTCCAAGAACATCTCCTGTGATTACATTCAAATTAACAATGGAGAAGAGAAAGATAAATACATAGAGAGAGAGAAGGGGGGGAGGGGGAGAGTATACAGAGGCTTTGTTGATGAGGAATACGGCGTCGGGGGTGGTGCGGGTGCCGGGGGCGCCCTCGCTCCGGATGAGGCGCCACAGCCGGCTCATCGGGAACTTGCAATCCGCGGAGGGCGGCGATAACGGCGACCAGGCTGCCGAGGATCCGCCGTCGCCGTCGTCGTCGTCGTCGCCGGCGCCGTCGATTTCCGCGTTTATCTCCTTCATCGTTCTCCTCTTCTTCCTCTTCTTCTCGATCGCCGCCTCTTCCTCCTTCGTCTTCTTGGTCCTCCTCGTCTTGTAGATCGCGGGGTCGGCCGACCCCGCCGGGAGAGCAAGTACGGGGCCTTCGGGGGGCGGAGGCCGCGCCGCCGCCGCCGCGGCTTTGGCTCCGCTCGCCCTCGTTCCTTCTCCTTGGATGGATCCTGTTGTTGGCCCCATCGCCGTTCTCCGGTGGAGTTGGTGCCCTTCTCCTCCGCCGCCGCTCCGCCTCCGGGGAGAGAGAGAGAGTGATCGGAGATGAGGGTTTTGGGGGGGGGGGGGGCGAGGAGGAGGAGGAGGAGGAGGAGGAGGCGCAAGGGGGATTTGTCGAAGAGTGTTCTCCGATGAGCGACCGTTTTTTTTTATTTCGAATGGGAACCGCTACTAATGGGTCGGGCCTTACGGATTGCGGGTCGAAACGGTCTTAACGAGTAAACCTCACACCCGATTAATTGGCTAGCCCCAAATTCTAGGGTTCTCACTTCTCTATTAATTGAAATTTTAATTTTTCTATACTTAATACTGTAACAGTTTAATGTAACCCTTTAAAAACATTAATTTTTTTATATATATAATCTTTCAAAATCTAAAATATCGCCTACACCCTATTAAGTATACCAATTTATTACAAATGCTCCTTAGAATTTATAGCTTATAGCATGTTTTTTAAAATTTTCTATTGTGTGTGTGATGTATCATGTATCGCTTTTTATTTTATTAATTTTTTATTTAAAAATTTGATAACAACTAAATGCTCCCCTTAAATTAGTGACAATATATCTTTCTTATAAGGCAAGAGCAATAGAATTTGACTAAACTCCTATTTAATCTTAAAAAAACCTCAAAAATAAATCAAATGAGTTCAACTCTAATAAGTCTTTTCGTCTAAATTTTATTAAAATTTATTTAAATTTAATGTCAAGTAAATGTTTAAGCTTGGACGTATGAATATTTTATTAATATTTTAATATTTTTTTTGTTCAAGAAATTTACAGTAAATGATTAACAGAAGATGTGATATTATTATATTTGATTTTTAAAATTATCCATCATAAAAATTCATGTAGCATAATATTCAATGGATCAGAAAAAACAAAGAGGATAGTTGATGAATATACTAGGAAGGGGAGACGGAGCATATCAGCCTAATTTTTCGTTAGAATGAGAGTTTATTTATTTTAACGTAAGTAAATTTTAAGTTAAAATAAATTTTGTGTTGAACTAAAATTTAGATGAAAATTATTTCACATCTACTGTTTATTTTTATAGTTGGGAAAGTGAAGTAAATTTTTTTATTGAGCAAAAAAAAAAAAAAAAAAAAAAAAACCCTCATACTAAACAAGCTATTGAAAATTTTATTTCCACATTTACATTCTATTTAACCTCCAAAAGAAAAATACTATGAGCACACTTATAAATAAGTGTACATCTTAAAATTTTTCAATTTTAGAGTTCACAAAAATCTTAATAGTTTTTTAAAAAAAAAATGATAAAATTAGAGAGAAAATAACAACATTTGGATGAATAAAATATAGGTAAAAATATATAGAACATTTTGATTATAGACTATTTTTAATTAGGTATCTATTTTTTAAAAAAATTTAATTTTACTATCCCATTTATTAATTTAATTTATTTGATTTGAGTCAGTTAACAATATTTTGACTTCAAATTTAAGTTAATTATTTTTTTAATAAATTTATAATTATAAGAATTATATAAATTATTCTAACTAAATTTGTAAAGATAAACAATAAATTCAAATTTTAAAGTCAAAATATCGTTAACTGATTTAAATCAAACAACTTGATCTGTTGGATAGTAAAATTAAAATTTTAAAATATTAGATAACATATCTCATTATAAAGCCCATGTGCTACTGCCACGTATTAGTTTGATATCTTTCCAAAGATTCATTAATTTTTTTTAATATTTAAATCCAAAAGGATTTATTAAATTTTAGAACTAAAAATTATTATTATAATTTTTAAATAGAAACAAAACTAACACGCAGTAGGAATTGAAGGCTCATTAATGTGGCGTCATCAGAGATCTCCCTACTGATTTTTTTTTCATAATTTAAATAAATTTTATATATTTTTATTTAAAATATATAATTATATCTAATTAAGAAATATACACATAAACATTAGTCAACTTGAAAATTCCAAAGCAGATTTTTTTGAAAAAGAGAGTTTTTTTTGAAAATTTAAAATTTTATAAAATTTATTTTAAAATTATTTTAAAATCTTATTACTTTATAAGTATTTTAATAAAATTTATTTTTAGCTAATACATTAGTTAAAAGAGAAATATTTTAAATATTTTTATTTTTTTAATATTATATATATATAATAATAATAATAACAATAACTACTCCAGGATTTTGTAACGTACTAAAAAAAATAATACTGATTAATAATAAAAAATATTTTATCTTTAAAATATTATTACTCGTATTTTATTCAGAGTGTGCACATCTTATTTACTTATGTTATTTTAAAATAAATGAGTTGTATTTTATTAAAAAAAAGGAAATAAAAATATGACGTGGCAACCAACAATTGGGCGACGCTACGTCGCTCTAACCCGCAGGTGACGTGGATGCAACCTCGTCCCAGGTGTACAGCAGTACAACTGCGCAAGTAACGACGCGGCTCCCCCATCGCGTCGCTTCCCCTTCCCCGTAGCTTCCTCTCGATCCCATCTCCCCCTCCCCTCTCGCTCTTTCTCTTTGATCGCTCGTTCCTCACCCTTTTGCTTCGATTTGGGGGGATTAGGGCTTCGTCCTCCTCGATCCGTCGATCGATCTGTGGTTGTTGCGGAGGGAAATGGCGCAGGCGGTGGAGGAATGGTACAAGCAGATGCCCATCATCACCCGCTCCTACCTCACCGCCGCCGTCGTCACCACCGTCGGATGCTCCCTCGACGTGCGTGATTCCATTCCACCCCGCTCCGTCTCTCGGATCCCTCGTTAGGGTTTGGGGATCGGGGGATTAGGGTTTCCCCACCCCCTCCCCTGTGTTGGATCGGAATCGTCGATCTAGTATCCTGCCCTGTGGGGGATTGTTTTGCGTGATTTGTTCTCTGTTACGAAATTTGGATTCGACGTGAATTTGTTTATTTTCTTTACTATTGTTAAAAAGTTTGCAATTTTGTTTGGAAGGATAGTGCGTGAGGTAGGAATGTAGGTTCTTCTCGACACTATATGTAGGAACTGTGTTGTCTGATTTGTTCTTCTTTGTAACATTTGGAATCCGCGTGAATTTGTCTGGTTTTACTTTACTTTTCCTAAAAATTTGGGATTTTGTTGGGAAAGATAAGAGTGGTGCGATTTTTGTCTTCTCTTGACCTTAATGTAGGATTACTTGTTGCCTTGGATCAGCTGCTAGGATTAGGGTTTAGGGCCTCCCTTTTAAAGATTATAGGATTTTTTACCCATTTGAGGATCAAAATTATCAATGTGGTAGCTTGTATTATGGGATAAGATTGTAAGATTAATTCTTCTTTCTGAGATGTGAATTTGTTTAGTTTGGATGATCCGCTGTCTGCTGTGTAGATCATTTCTTTTTCTCTTTGATTATTCATGTGGATTAGTGTTTACGGCTCTACATTCAAAGGCTCTGTGCTTTCCACCCTATCTACTCATTGAAATTGTCGATCTGAGCTTAATTATGGGACTACACTGATTAATTCTTCTTCCCAAGATTTGCTGTGGCTGTGAATCTGTTTAGTTTTAATTTCCTCTTCTTGAGATTTGATATTTTGTTTGAAGAGATAGCGCATGAGAAATAAATGTAGGTTTTCTTGACTCTAAATGTTGAATTATTATTTTCTTGTAGATCATATCGCCGTATCATTTGTATCTGAATCCCAAACTCGTTGTCCAGCACTATGAGATCTGGCGTCTTGTGACAAACTTCCTGTACTTCCGGAAAATGGGTATGTTCTGCAACTTTAAATTTCAGATGATCCCAGTAGATTAATGATTATAGTTTATATGTACTGTTGTTGCCACAAACATTAGAAATAAATGCCATTACCAAGTCTCTTCATCTTTGATAACCTTTTGTTTCTCCTCTTTTTTGTGTAGAGAGACGTGAGTTGGTTAAGGGGGAGAGAGCTTTTTAGTGAAAACTGGGTGGGCTAAAGTCATGCTATTTCTGTACAGAAATTTGTCCTTCAGCATTCTGGTTGAATTTTTTTGTTTCCATCCAATCAAGGGTGTGTAGTGTTATTGATATTTACATCATACATGGTAGTATGTGTTGGTTTTTCAACTTTTCATTTGGTGGCTGGGCCTTTTAATGGTTTATCTGTGACTTTGAGCATCATGAGTTTAAATTGCAGAGTAGCCTCTCTATGTCAGGGTAAGGTTGTGTAATTTTTATATTTTCAATGCCAGATTGTTTATAGTGAGTGCCTTGGAAAAGGCACAAATATGGTAATGGGTACACATAGGATGAGAAAGTGGGACACTGTTTGTCTTTTCTTTTTGACAAAAGTATGCATGATATGCCATGCACACTATTTTTCGTTTGTTATTGTTCTCTAGGCTCCTTTACTTCACCCAAAATGCTTGCGTATGATCTTTTGTTATGTAATATAATTATGCCCTAGTTGGTCCTCCCTAGATCCTGTAGTAGCAGGAGCCTTGTATATCAAAGTGTCGATATTGGTTTTATGTTCATGACATCTCCACTTCCTCCAACTTTTTTATTTTTCTTGCTTTCCATTGGTTGGAATTTCTTCTTTACAGTTGGGGTAGTTTATATTGTAGCTAAGCCTCTATGTATTGTTCAATAATTTAGCATAAATTATTGGAGATAAAAACACTCAGCCAAATCCAAAGTTGCCTTATGCTTATATGATTGTTCAATAATATAGCCTACATTATTGGAGATAACGACACTCGGCCAAATCTGAAGTTGCCTTATGCTTATATGACCAAAGTCTACTGGACTGAAGCTATCACAGATCAAAAGTTCCAAATCACATAATGTTGCCGAGGATTAAGTTTTTAAAGCATGTGGTTCAAGTTGGTTTCAGTCAAGATGCTAATATTAGTGACCTAGTCATATGATTGTGCACCTAATATCATCCTCAATTTGATGGGGAGATTAAGAGATAAAGGATGGTGATACCGCGGTAAAAGTGAGGTTGACTATCATGCCTTTGGAATCCCACATGAATGCGATTGGAGACATGTACATGTATTAATGGGCTTGATGAGGATGTTTAGGATTAAAGAAATGGGGGGAGAGCT
The DNA here is from genome assembly GCA_029168755.2 of Tillandsia fasciculata. NCBI lineage: Eukaryota > Viridiplantae > Streptophyta > Magnoliopsida > Poales > Bromeliaceae > Tillandsia > Tillandsia fasciculata. Next base: position 2,705,098 of record CM054937.1, on the reverse strand, counting down.
TGCTACACTCTTATAGTTGCAATTCAAATAATGTTGGAAGTAGATGCCTATATGCATGCTAGTGTTGTTAATGTGGGCTTAAGCATTATATTCAACATAGGTAAAGGCCTGCTAATTTAAGTTGCTTATACTGTCAGCCGGATGGGTATCCAAAACTATGGAAGATGCCTCCTGATGTCCCTTCTTGGAGACAAATTTGATCCTCAGGTGATGCTGGTGAGGTAACTTTTCATGCAATGTGTCTGTCCTCAGTTGGTGAGTGCTCCGATGATATAGGTTATTGATTGATAGACACTTAGGATGCTTTTTGGTGATGATGATAAACGGATAGCACGAAGAGTGATTCCGATAGGTGAATAGAGTGGGAGAATGCTGCCGTGATAGAAATGACCTTAGGGTGATTGAGAAACAATGGCCTTAGGGTGATTGAGAAACAATGACCTTAGGGTGATTGAGAACAATCAATTATGGTACAAACTATTGCCGGATATAATTTGATGATATCTCTTTGTTATTATATGCTTTCTTGCAAAGAAATCAATGGGTTGGCTAAAAGGTTAGTCTTTTCATTAAATTGATAATCAATGTTTGTGGAAATTTTCCATGTTAACCTTAAATATATCTGGTGAAGAGTAATTTATGGAGTGTTGGCATTGCTAGTCCAAGAAATAAAAAATAACAGAAAATTTCGGCCTACAGCGTTGACCATAAGTCAGCTCTTCTAAGTTTCAGATTTTTCCCTCCTGAATCTCCTTTGGGATGCGAGTATTGTAATTGGCTGTTAATTTTATAATTTACTTCAAATTTTGATTCGGAATAAAGTCAACAGTTGAATGCTATTCTTCTCATCTATGATGCATAATTTAAGTGTTGACAAAACATATTCTGTTATTCTTATTTGTTTCTTATTTTTGATTACTTGTTTATATATTAATTTTTAATATTAAGCTGTATGGCTGACAAGTTACTCTTATTGATACTACTTTTCCTTAGCAGATTTGGACTTTCTGTTCCACATGTTTTTCCTTGCACGATACTGCAAGCTACTTGAGGAAAACTCATTCAGGGGACGGACTGCAGATTTTTTCTACATGCTCTTATTCGGTGCCACTGTTCTCACTGGAATTGTTCTTATTGGAGGGATGATACCATATATTTCTGAGACTTTTGCCAAAATTTTTTTCCTTAGCAACTCATTGACCTTCATGATGGTTAGTCATCTAGTACAACATCTACCATTTGCCCTATTAACCCTTGACGCATGCTCCAGCAATGTCATCTACTGACATATTGTTGTTGAGTTGTACTTTTGATGTTAGGTTGGAAAGGGCCTCATTGGATTTTTCATTTTATTTTATTTTATTTTTTACGTTACAGGTCTATGTGTGGAGCAAACATAACCCTTTCATCCACATGAGTTTCTTGGGCCTTTTTACCTTCACTGCAGCTTATCTACCATGGGTGAGTTTTCTTGTTGATCCTTCAGTGGCGTATTATTCAAAGTGACTATCTGTCACCATCGTGCGGCTGATTGCATCTTACTGTTACATCTTATTGTTATTGCTGTGCTAGCTTTTCATTGTCTAAGGACCAAAAATTAGTTTGTTTTTGATTTCTCCTCTTTAAATTTACAGGTGCTTCTTGGGTTCTCAATTCTTGTTGGTAGCAGTACATGGGTGGATCTCTTGGTAAGCTACTTTAAGGTCTAAGATAGTTGTTACCGGTAATCGTCGAGAAATTTATTTGACGGCTTGGTGAAGTTAGAAACAGTTTGTCGGAAATTAAGTTGAAGATATTATTGTCAAGATGTTACTGATTTGAACTTACTGTCTTATTTGAATGCGGGATTTTTTTTTTTTTTTTTTTTTTGGGGTAAATCATTTGTCCGAATTATTGTTGGATTTTCAATATGTTCGGGCTTGTTGCGTGACTGGAATTGATACCTATTCCTTTAGCTAGTTATTCAATCTTATTATGCACTTAGTTCATGCAATTACAAGACAATTCGAGGAGTAAACTGTAGGATGCTGTTTGTTTAGCTGTAGGATACGTATTAACATTAATAGATTAACCATTTTCCCTATATAATTTAGTCTAAGCGGTGCCTGACTTGGCTAATGGTTTTCGTTGACTTTCTATTAGTCGAGCCAAAATAGTTGTATCATAACCTCGCTTGTTTTTGACTACCTTAACTTCTTTAGGGCATGATTGCTGGCCATGCATACTACTTTCTCGAAGATGTGTATCCGCGCATGACAGGCCGACGCCCCCTTAAGACTCCCCAGTTCATCAAAGCGCTCTTTGCTGATGAGGCTGTTGTAGTTGCCCAGCCAGCGAATGCACGGTTCGCCCCTCCGCCTCCGCAGCCACAGGATCCTCACCAAGATTAAAGGAGCGAACACTTCTTCTGCGAAAGATCTCTCCAGTTTCAACGTCAATGATATGCAGGTGATGTCAATGCACCAGTGCCAGCGGCTTCTCTCCTGATCCGAGAGGAATGACTTATGTAAACAAACCTTTTGGTCTGTGTTGGAGAGGGAATTAGGTTGTGAGATCGTAATTCTTTTTCTTCTTTTTTCAAATATAGTTTAATCATAGCAGTAATGTGCATATGAATTTGGACAAAGTTGTTTAGGAAATGCGCATTTTAGCGGTAAAAAATAATCATCTTAATTTTTCTATGATGTGAAGTAAATGATACATCTTTTGCGCTACTGCTTCTCGGATATGAAGTATACTGGGGTTAACTGCATTTGTATGGTGTTTCCTCCATGATATGTTGCAGCATAATGACCCCTAATTGCTTAGAGTATCCTTTGTTTCTTTTGTTTTTTTTTTTTTTTTTTTTTTCGGTTTTTGATCCTATTATATTTGAGCAATGTTACGCATATATTTTAAAAAAAATGTATGATGTACATCTCACCCATTCTAAAATTAATAAAAAGATGTACATTTTTTTTGGGTATATAAATAGCCGTTAGCATTTATTTAAGTCTAAATTGCACTTTCCTTAAAATTTTAATTTATTGTAATTTTTCGTTAAAAGATTGTAAATTGCTGCAATTTAAATTTCAAAGTCTAATTTAGTTGCCTAGATACTAACATGTACAGTAATAAAATTATAATATTATTATATTATCGTCAAATCAGTGACATATGAATATTTGACATATGAATATTTAGTCAAACTAAATTAGGCAGGCTAAGTGAGTTGCAATAATTTAAAAGGTTCAACAGAGAAATTACCATTAATTAGAGATTGAAGTATCACACCCTTGACATTTTCAGAGACCAAAGGTGTGGTGTACTGCAACCAAATTTTTTTTTTGACTTGGCAACTTGAATATTAAGCTAATTACAAATGCTATGTATGCATGCTCATATTATTATCTTCATTATGTACCATGTAATCTCTGGGAAATTAAGTTCCATCTTCTAGGAAGGGACAAAATCCTTTGTTGTATTCTCTTGTTATAATAGTGTTGGCGTGGGCCCATGGAATAAATGTGTAGATAATGCATCAATAAACATAGTTGTAATCTTATCCATTACCACTTGTGACAGTGTGACTCTGAGACTGAGATAAGCTTATTAGTTACTACTCTCCCACCATGTTTTGTCCATTGCCACATTTCTATCACAGCCTCTCTCTGAGGAGTATATTTTTCACTTGTCCAACGTGCATGCAGAGGACTTATACCTTTCCACCAATAATAATAATAATAATAATAATAATAATACTAATACTAATAATAAGGTTTTCGGAATGTAACAATGCCTCTCCTTTTCACTCTTCATACGACCAAAAATAAAAATAAAAAATAAAAAACAAAGATAAACTTTAATTTGTCACTGCATTATAACAAAATTAGATTATAGAAACATATTTTTATAATATTTTTATGCAAATAAGTGTTTTATCTATATTCCATCTATATTCAAAATTAGATTATAGGAATATATTTTTAGAAAATATTATAATAATGTATCGCTATACACCCTAGTGACTGCACATATAACGATATTAATAATAAGTGTCGGTATTTTTACAAATGATTTTTTTTTTTAATTTTAGAAATATCGAAAAGTGTTGCTATAACGTAATTTTGTTGTAGTGTTGGTGATTAAGCGCACTTTTATTTTTCCTCTCTGTAACTCAAAAGGATGTACTTAATTATTTTGTTAGTATTCTTTTATTTTATCTCAAAGATCTATTATTTAACATAATAAATAATAATATTTTTTATAAATTACAGAGTAATTATCTGTGGGGATTTGGTTAAATTTGTAGTTGAATCTTAATTAGATTAGGATAAATATTTAAATATGTTAGTGATAAATTGATTAAAGTTGAATATTTAATTAGAGTAAAATTCTAATTGAAGTAGGGTTGGGATATGTTTTAGTGGAGCTTTATACATAGCTCCTTGGTACATGATTGTTTAGAAGTTTTGGGGAATACAGTGAAGCCCATGTGAACTCCAATAGAGAGAAATTCATATGTTTTGATGCACCTAGTGTATAGATAGATAAAAATAAGTTGAAGTTGGATATTTTGGGCGCAGCTCCAATTTCATTGAGAGGAGTATTCTGAGTTTATAGAAGTCGAGAGAAATGTAAGAGATTCAAAAGAAAGACTAGGATTGAAACTATTCTATTATAGAAAAAGAGTCATGTGTAATTTTTCTTTTATTTAATAAATCTTATTTTATCAACATATGTTTTTTTTGGTTTTTTCTCTTTTATGGTTGTGCAAATTTTTGTTGAGAAGATAGATTTATGATAAAAATTCAATTTGACGTTTCTGTTGCGGAATCCCAGCAACGGGTACCGGAGCAAATATCGAGTCAACAACAGTCAGTTTCAGAACGAGTTGCGGATTCTCAACATCTAGTATCATGGCGAGTACTATATTCCCAACAATTGGTATCGGAGCTAAAGATTATCGATCTTCAGAAAGGATAGAGATGACCACGAAATTCGAAATCGAGATGTTCGATAACAAAAGCAATTTTGGCTTGTGGCAAATTAAAGCTTGAGCTATTTAGGTACAACAGGACTTAGACCAGATGTTGAATGAAAAAGAACAAAGCTAACAAAGATCACGGATGCGATATGGAAGAAGATGGAGCAGAAAGCGTTGAGTACGCTTCATCTATTGTTGGCATATGATGTTCTTTACAATATAACTAGCGAGCCGACACTAGCGAAGTTGGGGAAGAAATTAGAAAATCTGTACAAGACCAAGTCCTTAACGAACATATTGTATTTGAAGCAGTGACTGTTCATGCTGCGAATGCAAAAAATGGCTAGCCTACATGAGTATCTGAACGAGTTCAACAAGATGGTGGCTAAGTTGATCAGTACTGAAGTCAATTTGAATGATGAAGACAAGACGTTGATTTTACTTTCTTCGTTACCGACGACATATGAGCATCTGGTGACTATATTGTTTTATGATAAGGAGAGTATAAGCGTAGAGGCGGTCACGACGGCGCTTCTATGGAATGAGATGCGGAAGATGACTCAGAAGTCTGGCTTATAAAGCATTGATACAACTCTAGTGATAAAAGCGAAAAAGGTGGTGAAAACATCATCGACCGGAGGTGGACAAAATAAGTCACTATTCGAGATGGAGTGTTTCTACTATTACAGGAAATGTCACATAAAACGCAACTGTCACAAGCTTAAAGATGATCTAAAAAGCTAAAGCGGTAGAAAGGAAAAACTTCTGCGAATCAGGATGAGGAGACGTCAGCGATAGCGCAGGCGACATAATCAAAGATAATCGATTCTGATGTGCTATATGTAGCGACTAATGGTGCCAAAATTTTGGATGATGTGTGGATATTTGATTTGGCGTGTTTCTTTCACATTTGCCGAAAAAAAGAGTCTTTTGCTACCTATAAGGCGATCAGAGGTGGAAAAGCTATTATGGGGAACGAAACAGCGTGTAAAGTTTTAGAAGTCGGTACGATGAAATCTAGATGCACGATGGGGTTGTGAGGATGTTGACATGTGTATGACACGCTCTTGGTTTGAAGTGAAATTTGATCTCACTAGGCGCATTAGACTCGAAGGGTTGCAAATTTTCAGCTTCAGATAAAGGTATGAGGGTCCGAAAACGAGATCAGATTGTGTGCTAGGTGAACAAGCGCAAATACTTGTATGTTTTGAAAAGAGCACAATCCGAATGGAAGTAAAGAAAATTTGGGTTCCAAAAGCTTGCAAAGGTGCAACTGTTCGAGATGGAGTAGTGGATGTGGCGACATCGAGTGGAGGAGACAAGCTCAGGATGGAGTTTGTGTGGTAAACTCGACGTAGCGGTTGAAAATTACAAATCAAACCAAGGAGGAGATTATAAAAATTTGGTTAGATTTGTAGTTGAATCCTAGTTAGATTAGGATAAATATTTAAATTTGTTAGAGATAAATTGATTAAAATTTTAATATTTAATGTGACGCCCCACTTTCCAAGGGGTCACCCATCCTAGAACAACTCTAGCTCTGGCACGCTCAACCATCTTAATCTCTTGGGTATAGCCACCACCCAAAGTGTTATAGCCGGGTTAAAAGATTTAGTCCTATTTATACCTTATATATAGAATTAATCCACATCATGGGGGTGTCATATTCTTCCCTTCTTTAAGCTTTAACATTCATGTCAGGCTCAAGCATACTCATAAGTATCAGGCGAAATGAGACTTGTCTCGCTAGCCTTAGCCAACCTTGTGGGAAGCTACACTCCACTGACAACGGTCATTAGCCAGGGAGCCACACTCTACTCGTTATATAACCCTGGCTCAGCTGAGACCCATGTCACACTTCCGGCTGGTAATTGTCTTTGATACCAACTGTGACGCCCCACTTTTCAGGGGATGATCCATTCTAAAACTATTCTAGCTCCAGCACGTTCAACCCTAATGTGACACCCCCAGGATGTGGATTAGTCATATATATATATATATATATATATATATATATATATATATATATATATATATATATATATATAAAGGTATAAATAAGACTAAATCTCTTAATCCGACTATAATATTTTGGATGGTAATTAGGCCCAAGAGGTTAAAAAGGATTGAGCGTGCTGAGTTAGAATAATTCTAAGATGTGTGACCCTATGAGGAAGTAGGGCATTATATTAAATTAGAATAAAAATATAATGGAACTAAAATTGGGATATGTTCTAGTGGAGCTTTATATATTACTCCTTGGTACATGATTGCGTAGAAGCTTTGGGTATAGTACAGTGAAGCCCATGTGAATTGTCCTAGGGAAAAACCCATATGATTTGGTGCACCTTGTGTATAGGGTATAGTACGGTGAAGCCCATGTGAATTGTCCTAGAGAAAAACCCATATGATTTGGTGCGCCTAGTGTATAGGTGTATAGAAATGGTTGAAGTTGGATGCTTTGAGCCTAACTCCGATTTCAACAAGAGTTTTTTGAGTCTATAAAAACGAAAGAAAGGTGAAATAGATTAAGAAAAAGAGTTCTGGTTGAAATTATTTTATTATAAAAGAGAAATAAAGTGTATTTTTTTTATTTAATAAATTTTAGTTTAGTTTATCTACATATTTTTTATTTGATTTTATTTTTACTATAATAAAATTAGGTTAAAAAAATATATTTTTGTGCAAGTGTTCTATCTGTATTTTATCTATATTAAAAATTAGATTATATGAACATATTTTTAGAACACATTATAATAATGTATCGCTATACATCTTAGCGACTGTATATATAGCGGCACTAATAATAAGTGTCAGTATTTTTATCAGCGGCATTTTTTTTCAAATTTTAAAAATACTTAAAAGTATCGCTATATTATAATTTTGTTGTAGTGTATCTCTTTTGTGGTTGTGCAAATTTTTATTGAAAAAACGAGTTTACAGTAAAAATTCAATTTGAACTGATACTGGAGCAAATACTGGGTCAATAATAGTAAATATCAGAGCGAGTTGTGAATTCTTAACATCTGATATCAAAACGAGTATCAGATTTTTAATATTATTATTTTATAATTTATATTTATTATTCTGTACTTTACAAAAAAAAAAAAAAAAAAATATCACTTTACAGCCATAGATTGACTAACCATCGACTTCAGCATACTAAATGCCAAAATAAAAGCCTTCAAATAAATGATTTCTTGTTTATGAATAGTTAGATAAATTAAAATCAAATCATCATTAATTACTTTTTAGTTCGCATGAACTCTAGACTGGAAATGGATTAGAATAGCGAATAGGGGATATTTCTTTCGTTCTTCCAAACGTATCTGGAATTAACCGGTATAGTTTGTTTCAGTACAACTAGAATAATCTGGAATTACTGTTCTCACTCTTCCCAACCACCCTCTTATTTTTTTTTTAAAATATTCTCTGACGTCTACCGAGACATCCTCTTTCACTTTATTATTATATAATAAAGTTGAGGGCAAAAAAGTAATTTACCCTAACTAATACTCTTTATTCATCTTATTCCTCATTATCATACCAAACACATAATATCTTATTTCTGAAATCATCCCAAACATTTTTTTACACTAGTTCTATATTTTATACTTATCTCTGGATTAGCTAGTTCTGTCTTAATCCGTTACCAAACGGGCCCTTAATTTTCTGCACATTAAATGTCATTGGCCTAACTCTTGACAGATCTAATTCCTTGGCTTCCACGTTGCATTTCTCTTTTGATCATAACCAAAATCAACAATAACCTTATCCCCAAGTACAATCAAATGCAAAGTGAACTCTACTCCCAAATTATTATTTCGCCATAGAAATTTTTTTTTTTTATTACCACTACTTAAAGCAGCTGTTTGATATTTTTTTTTCAGTTTAATATATAATCGGAGGTTGATATCTGATTCGAACGAGATAAGTGCACGTGCGTGAATATCAAAATTAAAAGATTCATATGGTGATATTGAAATAGTAGCATGAAATAATGCGCTCTCTCTCTACTTTAATTCTTTCATTATATTTGAGTTATTTCAATCAGTTATAGTAAAAATTTTATTAGCTCAATAAATAATTTTGTTAAATTTTATTACTTAATCATTTTTATGCTCGACTATTTAATGATAATTTTAAAAAATACATATCCGAAGTTCCGAGTTCGAAACCTAGTTGTTTTATATTTCTAGCTAAGTTTATTTCAAAATAAACGAAATGGATAGTACACTACATTTCTCTCTCAAAAAAAAAAAAAATAATCGTTTCTAGTACAAGTGGCAAAAGATTTGATGGTTGATATCTGAGATCCGAGTTCGAAGCCTAATTATTTTATATTTTTAGCTAAGTTTATTTTAAAAATAAACAAAACAGATAATATATTATATTTTTTTAAAAAAATAAAAAATAAATAAAATATATATTATTGATGTTGCTGCATGAGTGGGAAAAGGATGCACACTTGTATTGCACTCGTGAGTAATGGAGAATTTAGGTCGAAGGTACCGAATTGGGCCCCACTACATCAACTTTGCTAATTTGCGGGTCCAAATTTTCCTACCAAAAAAAAAAGAAAAGAAAAAAAGTTGCAGGGAAAGGGAGTTAGGTCATATTTCCTACATACTTTAACTCCCCTTGAATAACCTTTTGGTTTTTTCTTTTAAATAAAAAAAAAGAAAAGAAAAAGTGAACTTAATTAATTTGACCCTATCATTCAATGTACTTGGTTCCACTTTGAGAAACTCTATTAATTTGGGGGGAAAAAAAAAACTCATTTTTATTATTTTTAAATTCTTTTTTTAACATTTCAATTTATGAAAAACGGGCAAAGATGTGCAAAATTTATATGAACTATAGACTATTTTGAGTTGGCTATCGAATATTTCAGAATTTTGATTTCATCATCTAACTTTTTAGTTTGTTTGATTCGAGTTAGTCAACAGTATTTTAATTTTAAAATTTGAATGTATTGTTTATTTTTAAGATTTAGTTAATATATTTTATATAATTTCTGTAATAATAAATTTATTAAAATAAATAATTAGTTTAAAATTTAAAGTTAAAATACCATTGATTAATTCAAGTCAAACAAATTAAAATATTAAATAATAAAATTAAAATTTTAAAAAGTTAAATAACTAATTTAAAATAATTTATAGTGCATAAGTTTTGCATATTTCTATCTAAAATATATTCCACATCAATCATGTTGTGTCAGATAAGATAATAAAGAATCTATTTAAAAATAAGATGATAATTTTATATTAAAATGATGCTTTAAAAACAGCTAATTTGTTCTTGTAATTTGGATTCGGTATAGAATCAAAAATAAGAGGGATATTCCTCTTATTCTTCCAAACGCATTAAGAATCAATCGATATAGTTTGTTCCGGTATAATTAGAATAAGTGAGAATTACTATTCTTACTTTTCCCAACCACCACTTATTTTTTTTCTTAAATATTCTTCCACGTCTACCGAGGCACTATCTCTCACCTTATTATTATATAATAAAGTTTGAAGGCAAAAAGTAATTTATCTTAATTAAAATTTTTTATTTTGTTTATTTCTCATTCTCATACCAAACACAAAATTTTTTATCTCTGAAATCATCCCAGACATTTTTTTATACTAGTTCTGTATTTTATACTTATATCTGAAATAGTTAGTTCTGTCTTATTCCATTACCAAACGGCCCTTATGTAATATTAAAACAGTTGATTGAGGATCAATTTACTATTGAGTGCTGTCTAATACTAGCTATTAGGTAAAAGAAATTAAGACATACTGAGATACTGATGAGATCATAGAAATTATATTTTAGTTGACTCACTAGACACACGCAACGTGGTATTCTTCACAAAAACAATCTCACTGTCTCTTTACGATACTTTCTAATCGTATGTAATGTAATATTTTTTCAGTTTCAGTTTCAAATCGAGTGTTAATATTGTTATTCTTATGCAGAATAGCTGTGACAGAGAAGATATTTTCTTCTCTATTTAATTTGTAGTAGAGTTTTTTTTGCAATTAGTTCCTTAATATATATTTTTTTATAAATAATTTTATAAAATTTATATTTGTAAAATTAGTTCTATCTTTATCTCGTGAACGCCACACAAGCACCACGTAAGCGCAAAAAATAAAGGTGTTTAAATTGAATATAATGAGCTATTCACCGTGTTAATCATTGTGAATAGCTCACCATATATAAACAGTTTTTCATTCCCACTTTCCCTCCTTCACTTTCGGTCCATCAAATTCTTAAAATTAATTCACCTTTTAGCGTTCTCTTTCTGTCCATCAAATTTTTAAAATTACTTCAAATAAGATAAATGATTTAGTGTGCGTAAATATAAAAATTTATTTACTGTATTCAACTTAAACTTCTCCCACAACTAGCGCTGAGGTAGTGCTCGCTTAGCAAAAATAATTAAGATCGGTTTTGTAAATATAATTAAAAAAAAAATTTGTTAGGAGGCTAATTGCAACAAAAAAAAAAAAAAAAAAAAAAAAAAAAAAAAAAAAAGCCCTTTTGCAGTATAATTTCAAACTTTACCCTTTATTTGGATAGAAATCTTGATTCAATACTTGTATCTATTATTAATATATAATTATAAAGTTGTTAGTTAATGTTAGTTATTACTAATTTCAAAATGGATTATTGTTCAGGTAAGATACCCCCAGAAATACACAAGACCTTTTAGGAGCCAACATTGGTGATGGTGGTGGTGGTGGTGGGCCTGCAAGGAGGTGGCAAGCAACACCCATGCATGTTCAAACTGGAAATGATTTCAAAAGCTTTAATTAATATCCCATGCTACTGCATATTCCAATGGTTGAACAACATCTGATAATACAGTGTATTGATTTGATCATGCCATGGACACACAGGATCAGGTGGGGTAGTGCCAGATGATGCAGGGAGCAAGAGGCTTAGTAGGGAGCTCCTCATAAAACCACTATAGCAGTTTGGTATATGGCCTGCAAGTCTGCCAAGATGTACCACCGGTATGTGATCTCGTGCCGCTAGTGTTAAAATTTAAAAAATCGTCACGTGGTATTAAAGTCGGTTAACACGATTTTCTAGTTCAAGCGAATCAGGAAGTGACACGTGATAAGAATATCGGTCAACATAGTTAACCGAGATGAATCAACAGAGAGAATAGCGTTTGAAACTAATTAAACAGACGTTAGAAAGAAAACGACTGAAATCATGAAGCGTGAAGTCTGTAGCTGATACGATTTTGATCCAAATTAATACACTTCATCGGAGGCAGTTTAGAAATGCGCTATTACTCAAAATGATGAGTAATCTCTCCGAGACGTTCTAGGAGGATCAACTTCAGAGCCGATGGATCGACAACCGGACGGTACCGTGGCATGACAATTCTTCCTTCGAGAATAACTTAAATACCTTCTAAAGTTATCTATAAAAGGAGAGTTTAATAAAAAGTTACTAGTTGAGAAGAATAACTTTACATGTTTTCTCCGTAAATATGGCATAACACATTTCGACACACACAACAAAATAATTTTTTTTTTTTTTTTTTTTTTTGCATTATTTGAATGTTCTCCAAATTCTTATTTTTTTTTTTTTTTTTTTTCTGATAAGAATCTTTCTATTAGTCCATTTAAATTTGAACTTAAATTCAGGAAATGATGAAAATTAACCCTTCTGATATCATCTATATATGGGGAGCTCCCTTATGTAACTTCTGAATGCGCCGCATATACAGCGCAGTTGATCGGTATCTCTTATTTAGTAGATTATAATCTTAAATTTAATTCTATTTCAAGCAGAAAGTGCGCGGATTACGGACCTACTAATCATACTCAAATCTGTCAAAATTTCTCTCTCTAGAGCAGACAAAATTTTTCTCTCTAGAGCTCTAGAGCTCTAGACAGACAGAAAAAAAAGGTGCACTAACTAAGCGCACTGAGGAAAAATGATGCATCCACTCACTTTTTCCGTGCTTGCTTTGTACTCTAGAGTGCGGATTTCTTATATAGGGAATGTATAAGTATACACCCCTTTAGGGGTTTATATCTTGCATCCCATCACATTCTGGAATGGATCACTCGATGTGACGAGTGAAATATATTTTATTTCAGAATGGGGTGGGATGTAGGATATACACCCTAAGGAGGTGTACACCTAGTAAAGCCCATATATATATATATATAGAGAGAGTGTGTGTGTGTTAGGTGGGAATACTATTAATAGCAAGTTATTGGTGCTATTAAATTTTTAATTTTTGGATTGGGCCCCTTGAATTTAATAGGTGATTGAAAAGTAGTAAAATCTAATGGATGAAAATGATCAAAGGGATTGATCTAAGGGTAGAAAACTTGATGCCATCAAATATTTGAACCACATATCTTTTAATTTAAAGATTAAAAACTTAATAGCACCAATAATTTGATGCTATTAAAAATATTTCAGCCTAACTATATATATATATATATATATATATATATATATATATATATATATATATATATATATATATATTTGAAAAAGTGATTGAGCATCCGATTTGACGATCGGTTCTGTTAGATATGTCTACGCTATTAGAACTATTTAAGAAATCAAATTTTATAATTTTTAATATTATTTATTAAGTGATCAAAGGGTTTCAAAAATGACTATTTTAATAGCCGATATAATACGTTTATAAGTTCAACGGTATTGAATAATCTAAATTACGTGAAATTTTAATGGAAGATTCTACTTAACATAAAAAATGAGACCAAAATTTTCGATTTGAAATTTAAATTTTTTATCACTATTTTTTATGAGATTTTTATTTTGAACTATTCATTTGGGGCTACTCGTTCACTAGACAAATAAAGTCAAAAAATTATGAAATTTAGTTTTTAAATAGTTCCAACATTGTAGATCAAGTCTAACGATACCGATCGTCGAATCGGATGTTCCATCATTAAAAATAACTTACAAATACGGATGTCTTCATATTTTCGAAAGCATTAAAAACAACTTACAAAATTTTCTTTTTTCTGTTTCGTTGACTTATAATAGCACAAATTCCAATACAAATCCAATATTAAAAATCCACAAGCATAAATTAGCTTATATTTTAAAAATATATAAGTTCTACTATATGAGTTCGGCTACTACACTATCGATAGTACCAAGCATTTGGTGCTATCAAGTTTTCTACCCTTAGATCAACCCCTTAGATTATTTTCACCCGCTAGATTTTACTATTTCTCAACCATCAATTAAATCCAAGGGGCTCACTATCATTTCAACCACATATCTTTTAATCCAAGGGTTAAAAACTTAATAGCACCAATAACTTGGCACTGTTAATAGTATTCCATCCTAGCTATATATATATATATATATAAATGTTAG
>CM054937.1:2638245-2688245 GCA_029168755.2 Tillandsia fasciculata | reverse complement strand
CCACTTGCATTAGAGACGGTTGATACAAGACAAATTTGTTTACGCCACCATTCGCGTGCATGAGTCAGGAGTAATGGAAGATGTTGGATGATGTGTTGGCTATTTATTATAATTATTTAAAATAAGTTTAAATTTCTACCTCATAATAATAAATTCAGAAAATTAATAAATTGAGTTAGATAAATCTAATAAATTAAGTGAAGGCTGTAGTTTACAGGAGATTTAATGATAAACGATTCAATAATAGATTTAAAATACAGATAAATTAAGCCAAGTCGAAATTCGTAAGTGCCATGGCTGAATCTTTACATGCGATAACTATATGCTTTTGGAATAGCATAAAAGTTTCTCTGTTTTTGCCTCTTACTATAATCATTTTGCCCCTGTTTGGATTGGGGATAAAGGGGGATATCCCCCCTTTATCCCCAAACATTTTTGACGGAAATATCCCGGTTTGGGGTTGGGATATCCCACCCCAAACCCCTTAGAACCAACCCTCCCCTACTCCCTCTCTCTCTCCCCGTCCCTTCCCAAGGCAGTTGCTTTGGGAAGGGGCGTTTTCTTTTTTTTTTTTTCTTTTTTTTTTTTCGTTTTTTTTTTCTTTTATGCTTCAGGTTTTTTTTTTTGTTTTTTTTTTGTTTTTTTTAAATAAAATTTTTAAATTATAAAAAATATTTAAATTTTAAATTTTAAATTTTATAAATTTTAATTTTTTTTTTAATTTTATATTTTAATAAATCTAAAAATTTTATTATATTTTTAAAAATTATTAATTTTAAAATTTATACAATATTTTTATAATTTTTTTAAAATTTATATAAATTTATAAATTAAAATTTTTACTCCTAATTAACATTTTAAAATTAGCATTTTTTTTTACTCCCACTTAAAATTTTTATAAAAATTAAAATTAATAAAGATTAAAATTTGAATAAATTTTAAAATTATGGTATTTCTTTTGAATTTTTTTTTAATTAGAATATTTAAATTATAAATTTATAATTTTATAAATTTTAATTTTTTATATTTTATATTTTAATAAATCATAATTATAAATTTTTATTTTTATTTAAAAAATAATATTAATTTTAAAATTATAAAATTTATATAATTTTTTATAATTTTTTTAAAATTTATATAAATTTAAAAATTAAAATTTTTACTCCTACTTAAAATTTAAAAATTACTTTTTTTTCCCACTTAAAATTTTTATAAATATTCTTTAATTATCAAATTTATAATATACATAAAAGTAAAGGTCACATCGTCATTAAACATAAAAGTCAACTCTATACCTCCTTATTCTTCAACCCCAATCCAAACACTATTTTTCTTATACCAGGTTTAAGCCTCATTCCCAACCAAACACTTTTTTACTTTATACCAGATTTATCCCTTACTTTATACTTATACCTGGTATAACTCATTCTGGCTTATCCCCAATCCAAACGATACCTTAGAATATAGTATTTAGCAGATAAAATATAAAAACCAACTATGATGTGAGAGATATATACAAATTTAAAATTTTATTTTAGAGCTTTGTGCTAAAATAATATTTTATCAAGTAATACTACACTCTTAAAATTGAAAAAAAAAAAAAAAAAAAAAAAAAAGCTAATTAAAATATGTAGAATTGGATGCATGAGAAATTCGTACAATACGGTACACAAGTTGTACGAATGATAAGGCGCAGATGATATATAACTTTTCCATCATCCCAGGTCACTTCCAACTAAAGCAAGAGAAGAAGAAAAAAATAAAAAAAGATACAAAGTTAGAATCTAATAAGAGATAATTAAAATAAAGATAAAGTATAAAAAAAAAAAAATTTAAAAAAAAAAATAAGAAAAATCATCATGAGCATCAACCCACTCCACTGACCATGCAATTTGTATATATCATCATCCCCCACTACTCAATTCCCTCCTTAATTTCCTCTTCCTTAGATAGAGTTAATTAATTGCATCATGCCACTCCCCTGATTTTGAGGCAAAATTTTCATTTTTGGTTTTCAAGTTTTTAATTTTGATACTAGAAATTTTAATTAAATATTTAATTATGTTTGCATGTAGTTCATCTGCTTGTGAATTCAACATTTTTCTAATCGTTTTATATTGTTTTAAGTCAGAGATCTATTTTTTATATTAAAACAAATTTAACTGGATTCATAATAGAGTTGAAATATATGCGGTGGAAAATTAGTCAATATATGCATATACATGAACTAATTTTTTTTTTTTTTTTTTTAATGGTTTAATTATGGGTTGTTAAATATCAAAATTGAAAGTTGAGGATCAAAATAAAACTTGGTTAAATGTTCAGGAATTAGTGGTGCAATTTTACCCTTCTTTTATATCTGGATGTACATCTTATATCCTACTTATTTTAGAATGAAGTAAATTTTACTGGTCACTTCGAAATAACAAGCAAAAAAGTTTCACATCAGAATAGATAGGATGTATATCGTACACCCGATAGAAAAATACTTCCTGTACACCCATATATATATATATATATATATATAGAGAGAGAGAGAGAGAGAGAGAGAGAGAGAGAGAGAGAGAGAGAGAGAGAGAGAGAGAGTTCGGCTACTATACTTTTATGAATATAGACTCTTTCGTACTCATAAGTTTTTGACCCTTGGATGAAAGAATGCGCGGTTAGGATTATAGTGTTCCTCTATAATTTATACTATTTTCTCAACAATCCGCTAAACCGTTTTTTATGATTAAACTTTCGAATCGACAATCTATTTCATTAGACTTGGTATAGCGTATTTAAAATATCTTAAAAAATAATTTTTATAATTTTTTGATATTATTTACATAATGATCGAAAGAGTTCAAAATCAATAATTTTTAATAGTTAATGTGTGTCGTTTTCAAATTTAACGGTATAAAAATATTCAAATCAGATAAAATTTTGATAAAAAAAATTTTATTCTATATGGAGCAAGATCAATATCTCTGATCTAAGAATTAAGTGCTATATCATAATTTTTTTATAAAATTTTTATTTTTAATAGTTCATTTTAAATTTTTTCGATTACTAAATAAATAATATTAAAAAATTATAAAATAAAAATTCAAATATTATAAATATGGTAGATAAAGTCTAACAAAACAGCCGATGACAATTTAGAAGTACGAAAACTACTTTGTGCTGCTAATAGAAGAAAAGTCCTACTCTTTTTTTTTCTCTCTCTCTATATATATATATACATACACTCCAAAATGAGGTGTATGATGCACATCTTATTCATCCAACGGTAGGGTTTTTTTCACTGGTCATTTCGATATGACCAGTAAAACTTATTTCATCCTAAAATGAGTAAAGTATAAAATGTACACATTTTTAGGAGTGTAAAAAAGCATTTTCATAAATATATATATAAGACGTACAAAAATATGCTACGGAAGCACGCATCCTCACTTTATAGGTAGGGTGCACTCATTTTTCTTTTTTGTTTAGAAAAAAACAATATATAGCACCAGCACAACACTACCAATTTCTGAGTACAATTTAAGCCCAGGAAAAAAAAAAGAAAAAGAAAAAAAAAGAGGGTGGTGTGTTGTGTCTCATACTCTCGTATAGATATTAATTACATTATAGTTCTGCGAAAATTTTGAATCATAAAATTTTAGAGAAAAACTGCCGTTCTGATCGAAGTGGTTATTATGGATGGTGCGGATAATCTGATGCCGCCGACTGCGCCGATGGCGGTGGCGCAGCACTCGGCGGCGGTGGCGGCGCCAAGGCCGACGATTGGATTTCCGCTCGGGACGGCCCTGCTGCTCATCGTCATCTTCTGCCTCAGCGGCATCTTCTCGTGCTGCTACCACTGGGACAAACTCCGATGCCTTCGCCGCGCTGCTGCCGACGGCAGCCGCGACGGCAGAGATCCAGATGACCTGGAGCAGCAGACTACCATTGCAGTGCTTCCAATGCATGGCCTGCACCCCTCCATCGCTATTATTACCACCACTCCCTCCAAAATTTCCTCCAAAAAACAGGTACTTATTTATTTATTTATTTATTTAGTTTTATTTTTTTTATTGTTTGTTGATTTTCAAGCCTATTGATTTTGAGTTTATACCTTTTTTTTTTTTTTTTTTTTTTTTGGCTAAAAATGTATTGATATATATAAGTCCTTATAAATTTTGATGTCATAATTTTGACCTTTATTTTTCGCTTAAACACTTTAGTATTAATGGATATTTTAATTCTCGAATATTTACAAAAACTTAATTTGTATTGTAAAGTGATCATTTGATTTTTTGTTTTTTTCTGTTTGGTTAAAAAAATCGTTAAAAACTAATAAATCATAAATAGCTTTCTTACTTTATATTTTAAGAGATCCATTGGAAAAAATTGAATTTTTGAGACCTATTTCTAACTGATTGCATAGTTTGAGTACAGTTGAACATAATCTAAATCACAAAAAATATTTAAAAACCAAATTTTTTATTTTTTTTGTTATTGCTCTCTTGTGAATCAAATACAAAAATAAATAACTAAAAATAAATATTCAAGTGATGATAAGATTCTTATAATCAAAATCAAGAGTACAAATTTTGTTTTAAATAGATTAAAAAATTTTTTTGCTAAAATTTAATTGATTTAAATAACTTTACGCTGTTAAAAAACATCTCATATTGATCAATTAAATTATAAAATTTTCAATCTTTTAATCATTAGATGAATGATATCGAAAAATTTTAAAATTTTATTTTTAGATATTTTAAATGGTGTAAATGTTCATTTGAAAGCTCTATCATCAATGCTACCAAGCCAGTTTATATATATATAATTATGTTAAACGATACCATTTGAAAGCTCTATCATCAATTATACCGAAGCCCCTATATATATATATATATATATATATATATATATATATATATATATATATATATATATAGGGTCCGGCTACTATATTTTTATGAGTAAAATTTTTTCGTACTTATAAATTTTTATCCCTTGGATGAAGTAATGTGCGGTTAGGATTATAGTAGTTTATAAGATTTTTACTATTTTTTCAACAACCTAGTAAATCCTATGGGGACCACTATCGTCCAAACCGCACATTCTTCATCTAAGGGTGAAAAAATTATGAGTACAAAAGAATTTATATTCATAAAAGTATAGTAGCCTACATTTTATATATATATATATATATATATATATATATATATATATATATATATATATATATATATATATATATATATAGGCTACTATGCTCTTATAAGTACAACGCCTTCTGTGTTTATAATTTTTGATATTGATATTTCGAATCAACGATCGATTCTATTAGATTTAATCTACAGTGTTTGAAGTATCTAAAAAATAAATTTCGTAATATTTCAATATTAATTTTAAGTAACAAATTTTTCTTTGAATGCTTTCTCATTTAGAATCACAAGCAGGAAAAGGAACAGAGCTTACCTGTTATAATGCCTGGGGATCAGATTCCAAAGTACATGGCATGGCCATGCCCTTGTCAACCTACTTACAATTTGCCCACAACAGAGAAGGTCCTCAAAGAAGTGGTAATCCAACCCTCAGTTTCACCAAATTGACACCCACATGTAAAACTAGTTGAACAGGGATTCATTGACACAAGTGTAAATTGCACACTTTTTACACCTACTACTACAAAACTTTAATAATAGAGGCTTCTGAATCAAAATCTATTCCATCGAATATAATCTACAACATCTGAAAGATCTGTGTAAAATATTATATAAGTTTTCAAAACCGATTTGCTAAGCATCAAGCAATACCGAAATCGTTTTAATTGTTTAATGTAAAAGTTTGTAATATTTTCGCGTGAAGGTCTTTTAAATGTTGTAAATAACATTGGATAGTTTTCGACTTTGTTTTTTAAGTCCTTTGTTGTTGATTTTCACAAATTTAAAAAGTGTGTAACTAAAAACTGTGTAAATTGATCCTGATTTAATTCCATTAGATAGCCTCTCTTTTTTTGCTTTTTTTTTTTTTTTGTTTTTCTATTCTTCATGGATGAATGTAAATTCTTGAGTCAGTCCCCTCATGCATAAAACAGAGAACAGTACTTTTCTTTTGGCTTTGTATTAGAGTATTTGTTCCATTTTAATTGCATACACTGTAGATAATGGGTGTATTTGTTAGTAATGATTTTATATTTGCTGTGTGAAATTAGAAGATCCAAATTTAAAGTTTAATCACATAAAATTTAACTATAAGAGGAATTCAAGTAAATGCTTTTCTCATTGCTCAGAGGGACTGCTGCTATATGCAAAACATTCCCCCAAAAAAGAAAAAATCAAAATTATTTTTTTCCCTCCTCTTTCCATGGTTCTGCTGTATTGCCTTACTGCAGTGACCATCAAAGCTATGTAAATAAAAGATGATACAAAAAGGACTACTGAAGTGAGATGAAAATGTTGATATGAATTATGAAACCACAAGAAATGAATTTCGCAGCGAAGCACTCTTTAAAGTTTCAGATAATACTATCACACTCACAGGTTCAGAACAGATTAAATAGTAGTATACAACAAGGCATTGTTTGTATCTGTTTTTGAGTTCTGTGGTTAAATGAACAAATTTTTTCACTAATGATGAGTACAGATGTGACTCAATTTGCTATATCTTTCGAAGTCCGTTGCGTCGTTCTTGTAAAGTTATCCTAACAGAGGAAAATCTACAACATCTGTGAAATTATGGAACTATTTATAACTATTTGTACAAAAGGTTGTAAGCCGGCAAATCTTGAATTCTGTGGAGATCTTCCAAAGACAGCTCTCTCTCCAGTTGGATTCTCGTCGCTTCTAAAACCTCCTGGAGAAAAAAAAAAGGGAGGAAAAAAAACATCCACATAGAAAATTTCACATGGGATAACGACACGAACATATGAAACCGGGATGCAATGATGAGAGGGCAAAAGAAGCCAACCTTGAACTGCATGTATGAAGCTCGCATAGCCAGCCATTGAGCATCCATCATCTCAAATGCTATACAGTATAAAACGTCGAACGCTTCTTCATCTTCTAAAATGACAACAACTTAGAGCGCATTAGATTGTTAGAGCACCAGGACGGGACGAATTTTCACTAATTTATACAGGAAACTGCGATTCACCTGTTAATACTCTTACAAAATTGATTGCAGGCACAGACTTTGGCTTTGCTGCGGAACGTAAGAAACTTATGATCGTAAGTTTGATACTAATATAAAATTAAAAGGTTGAATGAAGCGAAAGCATGCTACCTTTCTCTCTCAAAGAAAAAAAAAAATTAAAAGGTGACTAGATTGCAAGTATAAGGGCCTTTTTTTCTTGGGCAAGAAAACCAAGTTCTAGCTCATCTTTACTTAAGCATCATAAGGTGGCATTGCATTCACAACCAGAAAAACAAGCTATGAATAAATTATACAGATCTATGCTCAGTAGCGATTCGGCATAAAAGTTCAAACAGACACCTTATTCTGAACTCTTCAAAAAGCATGCTTACCTTCTTTCTGCCATGAATTCAGTTCCAACATCTGAATCAGCATGAAAGAAACATTGACGCCCGCTACAGCGAATGGGTATTCCCATGTTGCTCTTACGCCCTCTTGTTTACATAATAACCTTTGGAAAGAAGCCTTCAGGATGAACCAGACCGATACCATCAAAATTGTTGTATCATAAGCAATACCGCAATAATTTTTTCCGAGTAGAAAAAAAAAATGATAGAGGTTTGTTTTGGTTTAGAATGTAAGTTTAGCGTGGATCCAAAAACCGAAATCCACCTTATTAGAATTTGACAAAAATGAGATATATTTTTCATATTTTGTAACTTAGACCCATTTTCAATTTTAGGACCAAATTTTAGGGCAGTGCAATCCTAGGAGTCGAAAAGAGGTCTACAGTAACAAAAACAAATAAAAGGTCATATTTCTTCAAGAAGGAAAGTAGATTATGAAAACTATTGGAGTTTGAGGTAAGAAGCCCAGAAAAAGCAGTACCGGATAAGTCCTTGCAAGAAATAATAGATTCTCAAGTGAAACAAATCCACAGCCCCTGAAAAGAAAGAAACAAAATGACTTCACAAAGTAAAAACGAACAATTTCATTATCCTGTTCCGGTAGCAAAAGCAAAAAAAAATTATATAAAGGAGTGAAAGGCACGAGAGAAGACCAGCAATAAATTCATGTAATGCATAAAAAATATATTCCAACTGCCTATCACTGCGAAAGAAATTAAGTTTTGGTGATGAGTTTTTTTTAGATGTGGGAATATATATCTCTGAAGAAATGTTAATAATGATGCTCCATATTTGTATGTAAGAATGAAGAAAAATATACAAACCAGATTTACCTGAAGTCGGTCGATGGATTCGGGCCTTGCCACCCCATATCTTTCCATTGCTCCGAGACTAGGCCCGTAAGTTCTGTTTCTGGAAAGGAAGCATGCCAAAGTGCTTTGAGAGCTTCCTGCCAAATATAGGGCGAAAGGGGTACAATAATGTCAACGCAATGGTTACAAACATATTATGAGTATTCGGATTCTGGAACAAGTTATATGGTGATAACCTGCATTGGATGGGGTTTTGTTCAGAATTTTTAACATAACCGTTCGGCTTTTTTTCCATTGTTTGAAAAGTCGTGATTGTTTTTATATATTTTCATGCAACCAAATTACACTTTTAAGAAGCAAAAAATGTTGGTTTTAATTGATGTTGAGCAACTCCATATTAACATTCTAAATTCGAAGGTTATTCCATCTACTAGTCAAGTTGTTCATTAGGTCATACCTGTTTTCGCACGATACCTCTGTATTCGCATATAACTCAACTATGGACAAATGTAATTACATAAACAGATACTTACTTGATGATCCGGCCGAGTCTCATCAAACGGTACACTTAGTCGATCCTTAAGCCTTTGCAACCGTTGTTCCTATAAAAAGTCTAAAATTTAAGACTAATATTGACAAAAAAAATGCAAAATAATAAAGTGTTCTTTTAATGGTCATAACCTATTTAATAAAATTTCATCCATTTTACAGACGAACTTTTTACTGATATCTCCACACTTAAGATCGAGACTCAACAAGCGAACATCCAATTCAATAAGTGGAGAAATTCTTGCCAGTTAACAAGCATTCCCCATCATTCCCCTCTCTCTGTGGTCTCCGGCGATGGAGGTTCTGTCACTGTTGCCCTCCCCACCTACCGAAGATGCATAGAGCGCTTGGATTCCGCCCCCCCGCATGAAGGTGTTTGTCCTTTATACGGAAGGGTTTCACACTAGGCAAGAGCAATGACGGAATGTCATGATCGCCAACGTCATTGGACCGGCGAGGCTGGGCCACTTCCCTCAAGATACAATAGCGACTGATCTTGCAACTCGCTTTGGGCGCTTCGATAATGATTTTCTGGTGGCCAAGTTCTGTGAGAGAGACTTCATCATCTTCCTTCCGGTGTGAGTGCGTTCGGAGGATATCGTGAGTCGAGAGTTCCTCAGACTTCCGCACTGCAAGCTTCGATGCTTTACGTGGAACCCCTACGGCGGAGCTTCTCGTTCGCGTCTCACCTTCAAAGCATGGATCAAAATCGTCAATTTGCCCCATGAATGTTGGTCCAAGGCCAGGGTCGCGGCTCTTATTAGCGGCTTCGGGCGCTATCTCCGGGCCGACGATGCTACGGCCAACCTACACGATCTCGCTGGATTCAGATGTCAAGTTGCGGTGGACGATCTCGCCGACATCCCTGCTAATCTGGCAATCTCAATGGGGCACATCGTCATGAACGTCGCCGTGCGTTTGGAGAGGTCGGCTCCGTTCGGAGAGGACGACCGTGGCACCCCCTTCGTTGGAGGTGACTCCAACGAGGGGGAGGGATCAAACTGACCCCCTGGGCCTTAGCTTGGTGAGGAGGATCGCTACCTGTGGGGTTAACGATGGAGAGAGCGAGACTAGAGAAGGCGATGCCGTTGGACAAGAAGAGTGCTGGAATTCATATGAAATCAGAGACCGCGGATGTGTGGCTGACCAGAGGTGCCGACGATCTACCCGGGGCGCCCGCGTGAACTAATCTCGGCAGAAAGTTGGTAAGCAGAAGGGGTTGCCCCTTTGTCCGCTGGGTGCTGCTCGTAGTCCAATTGGCACGGGGTTTTTTCGTTCCTGGAAAGCCAAGGAGGGAACCCTGCGGACAAAAGGGGACGAGGGTGCCAGTTGCGGCAATTTTTCAAATAGGGGTTTGGATTTGAACTGCCCAAGGATGGATCAAAGCAAGGAATCACTCGAGGTTGGTTTTGGCGAGGAAGGGGAAAGCCCGACTGTCGAGGAGGATGGCAATGTTCTCGAGGAGGAGGGCATCGTCCACAAGCAGAGGAGGCTGGCGGCTTCGCGGATTTTGGCTGATAGGATCCACTCCCATATGGTGGACCTTCAATCGGGGGCCGAGCCTGCGAAGTTGCATGGGTGGTCTACGGCGTCTCCTGATTCGGTGGACTGGCCTGTGGCCCCTACGATGCTTAGGATGACTTGGGCCTACAACAGTGGGTCTTGGTTTGTTGGGAGGTTTTGGTCTGGGTCTTCTGGGGTTGAGTCCTGGGCTTTTTTCAGGCGTGGCTCGAGGCCGAGCTCTCTTTCGATCCACCTGTGTTGCTGATTAAGTTGGTGGGGTTCTCCTACCCCAAGGTGATCCTCGGTTCCTGCTTTGAGTTGGTTTTGGCCTCTCTTAAGCTACCCCCCACACGGTCAAATTTGTCCCTAAACTCTAATGGATTGGATTTGGAATTGGGAGCGACGGCGGGAGATCAAGACGACTTGGTTGCTTGCGTTACCGGGGGTATCGATGTCCGCGTAGCTCTGGATCCCAAACAGCGAGTTGACGACCGGGAGTTGGCGATCGTGCTTGGAGCTGGGGGCATTTCGGTGCAATCTTCCATCCCCGAATGCTCCATCCGTGATGGGGGAAGCTGCTCACCTCGGAAAAGCGCTCGTCTGGCTCGTCGGCAGGACCTAAGTGCGCTGGAAAGAGCTAAACTGCGCAAAGTCCGCTTGTTGGAGGGAGTTGTGACCATTCGTTCTTCCATAGTCTGCGGGTACTCCAGGGTGGCGACTCCTGTTGGTGCTCGGCCGGGTTCGAGGGTCAATAGGGTCATGAAAAAAGGTGCTAAGTGCGATGTTACCCTTGGCGCGGATGATGTGCGCAACTTCAGGGAGTTTCTGAGTACTGTTAATTAGGGGTTGGAGCACTGTTGCTCTTGTGTGGTGTTTGTACCTGGTAGTCATGGTTCAAATTAGTAGTTGGAACGTTAGAGGTCTGAATGACCAGGGGAAAAGGAGCTTACTTAAGTTTGTGGTTTCTAAATTTAAACTAGCTATTTGGTGTTTCCAAGAATCTAAAGTGGATGTCGTCTCGTGCTCTTTTCTTCGTTCGTTCGCCGGACCCTCCATCGATAAGTATCATTTTGTTAAGGTGGTGGGGGCTTCGAGGGGTATTATTACTTGTTGGAGCTCTAAACTCTTTTTCGTGTAGTGAAGTGATCGTGCGTAAGTTCTCTCTTATGGTACGGCTGAAATGCCTCTCGAGCGGGTTGGTTTTCTACGTCACTAATGTGTATGGGCCCCCGACATGGGAGGGTAAGGAGGAGTTTTGTTCTGAATTATCTAATCTAAAGAGTGTGTGCGGAGTCTTTTGGGTGGTTTGCGGTGATTTTAACCTTACTAGGGACCCATCGAAAAGAAGAGGCAGATGCTGGTGCGGTCGTCTAATGTCGATGTTCACCGACCTTCTAAATAACCTCGAGCTAATCGATTTGCCTATGGACAATCAAAATTTCACTTGGTCTAATCTTCAAAGTGATCCCACACTAGCTAAGATGGGCCGCTTCTTGATTTCCCCGGAATAGGATAAGGCCTTTCCACTTTCCAGAGTGATGGCTGTTCTGAGGATCACATCTGATCACTCGCCGATCCTGCTGTCCACTGGTGATAAACTGGTCACCCGTCGTTTCAGATTCGAAGAAGTGTGGCTCACAAGGGAGGATTTTCACAAGTTAGTGCCGATTTGGTGGAACGAAATATCGTGTAGAGGATCGAGTGTTCTCACGGTTGTAGCGAAGATTAGACACTGTCGTAAGCGCATTAAGGAGTGATGCGCATCAAGCTTCTACGACATCCTGAATACTAAGAATGCTTTATCTGAAGAAATTCAACAGCTGGATGCGCAGGAGGAACATTCGACCTTGACAGTTAACCAGGTTGAGAAACGTAACCAGCTCAAAAGGAGAATCAAAGAGATTGTAGTGGACGAGGAGATCCTTCGGAAGTGCCGAGCCAAGCAACACTGGCTAAAGGAGGGGATGGCAACACAAAATTTTTCCACACAATTGCTAATGGAAGGAGGCGCGTTAATACCATTCACGAGGTCAAGGTGGATGGCAATACCCTTTACAGGGAGGAGGAAAAAAAGGACTACTTTTATCATAACTTCAAAGAAGTTTTTGCTCCTAACAACACCTTCGACTCCACGGGGGGTGACTGGAGTGACCTTTTTAGGAGTAGAGTGATGCCAAACCCGGAGAACTTGATCGTTCCCTAACATTGGAAGAGGTTAAGAGAGCTCCCTTTCAACTTGGAAGCGATAAAGCCCCGGGACCTGATGGTTTCACCTTACGTTTCTACTAAAGCTTCTGGAAGGCGGTAACAGAGGACATCATGGACATTTTCCAGGACCTCTACGATGGTATCTTAGACTCTAGGCCTCTGGATTATTCGTATATCTAAATTGTACCCAAGAAAGAGGGGGCTCGATCGGCCAGCGATTTCAGACCCATTAGCCTTATTAACCGTGTGCAAAAGATTTTGTCCAAGGTGCTCGCGAACAGGCTCACAGGGATTATGGATGGGATGATATCCCACACTCAGGCAGCTTTTCTCAAAGGCCGAACCATTCTCGACTCCTTTGCTACGGTTAACGAAATTCTCTGCTGGAGTACTAAGAATTCGATGGATAATGCGGGTATTAAGGCTGATTTTGAAAAGGCTTTTGACAAAGTGAAATGGGGGTTCCTGATGAAGATCATGAAGTGGATTGGGGCTAACAGCAAGCGGTGCAGGTGACAGAGCAGTGTATCTGGAATGCAAAAGTCGTAGTGTTAGTCAATGGGGTTGCGACAAAGTGGATCGAAACAACTAGGGGACACAGACAAGGGGACCCTCTTTTCCCTTATTTGTTCCTTTTGGTGGCGGAGGGTTTGGCAAGGATGACAGAGCGAGCTGCTGGTAATGGATTCTTGAAAGGGATCGGCCCCAACGACCTGACCAAAGTCTCGCTGATTCAGTATACAAATGACACCTTCTTCTTATGCAAAGCCGAGAGGAAGCTGGTAAAAAATCTACTTTTTGTCTGGCAACTCTTTAAGTTGGCGTCAGGCCTCAAAATCAATAGAAGCAAGACTGACCTCTTCTACACGGGTGGAAGAGTCCAACGGGGGGGAGATTGGCGAATGTTTTGGGCTGTAAAGTGGGGTGCCTCCGTATTCGGTATCTGGGGCTATCGCTTAAAGTGGGGTGTCTGCGAATGGAGGATTGGGGGCCTGTCATTAGCAAAGTCGAGAAGAGGTTGGAAGGGTGGCAAGCTAAACTCTTATCTCAGGGTGGTCGACTTATCCTCATCAACTCGATGCTTGCGAATATACCTATGTTCTACCTCTCGATCTTCAAAGCGCCCAAGTGAGTGCCCAGATGAATTGAGGCCCTCATGCGGGCTTTCTTATGGAAAGGTCAGGATAAGGTGTCGGGTGGACAATGTCTAGTCGGGTAGAAGACCGTTTGCAGGAGTAAAAAGAATGGGGGGCTGGGGGTGTTGAACCTCGAGGACATGAATTTAGCTTTGCTGACAAAATCGTGGTAGCGGTTACTTTCGAATGAGAACACTCTGTGGGGACCCCTTATCGACAATCTTTACTACCCCCGGAGGAGACCTCTTAGGGAAGGAGCGGCCTTCAAGCCGTACTCCTGCTGGTGGCGCAGTGTTCTGAGGACAAGGAATATCTTCAAGCGCGGAGTGACGTACTGCGTTGAGAATAGAAAAAGAATCAACTGATGGACAGACATCTGGAACGGACAAGTGCCCTTTTGCACCTTATACTCGAACATTTTTCACAACGTTCGGTGCAAAGATCGTAGGGTTAAGGACTGCTGGGGAGCAAACGAGTAGATATGGAGGAAAATTTTGGATGACACAGAGCGACGCAGACACCCATATGAAGACACGATAAGGTAGCTAAAGGACGAGGTTCTAGCAGTGGCTCTCAGCAACACAAAAGACGACATCAAATGGAGATGGTCTAAGTCGGATATTTTTTCCATCAAATCAGTTTACAAGTTTTTAAAAGAGGGTGGTATAAAGGATAAAAGATTCGACAGAGTATGGTTGATCAGAGCCCTCCTGAAGGTTAAGATTTTTATCTGGCTTGTTCTTAGAGGAAGGGTGCACACCACAGAGAATCTACGAAAAAGAGGTTGGATTGGTGAGGAGAGCTGAAACTTCTGCTTAGAGGAGAGTTGAGTCTGTGGACCACCTTTTTATGGGTTGCGCTAGCACAAAAGCTATCCTGCAAAGCTTTTTTTCCAAACAAAGGGTTCATTAGGCATTGTTCTTCCGCCTACAGGCTCTTGGAAGCTTGTA
Source organism: Tillandsia fasciculata (assembly GCA_029168755.2). NCBI lineage: Eukaryota > Viridiplantae > Streptophyta > Magnoliopsida > Poales > Bromeliaceae > Tillandsia > Tillandsia fasciculata. Next base: position 2,673,573 of record CM054937.1, on the reverse strand, counting down.
GTTTGAAAAGTGGAGCAGCAGGGGGGACTGATCTAGTGACGATCGCGGTCGCTTGGTGGGCAATGTGGTTGGAAAGGAACAAAAGGGTTTTCGATCAAAAAAAGCGACCTCTAAGCTCGGTTTTGGCGGATGCTCGTTCGTTCAGGGCCCTTTGGGGTCGCTGCTGCGTTCAGTTTATTATGCTGGGCGGTCTCTTTTTTTTTTTTTTTTTTTTTTTTTTTTTTTTTTTTTTGGCTCGTTGTGTGAGAGCCTGTTGTATTCAGTTGTTGCTTAATTCACCTTCCTTATGAATGAAGCGGTAGCATGCTACCTTGTTCTCAAAAAAAAAAAAAAAAAAAAAAAAAAGTGGAGAAATTGCCTCAAAATGCAAATATCCTGTTATCATGTTAGATTACCGATATCTCCATCCAAAAATTTAGCTGATAGAGAATGGTCGAATACAGCAAGAAAGATCGTGGTTCATTAATGTCGGATCGCTGGCGCTAACCATTAATCTCAAAAGCTCGAGCTGTTAGAAATACACAACCAATTCACTTACGTACTGACACAGCGCCCACGGGTCTCGACCGGACTCATCCCACCCAGACTTTTAGGTCTATTGTAGACCGTAACCCACTCAACTTATTAAACTCACCCAACTCAACTTATTAATCTCCTAAGCCTATTATGATGAAACAAAAAATTGAATTTATTTTTGACCCGTAAATAAATAACCAACAATCGAAACTGTAGTTTTGGACAGATCTAACTCATTGAACTCGAACAAATAGTTGGCGAATCAAAATCATAAAATGGCGAAATACATAAGCTTACCTGAAGAGGAGTCAATTCAAGAGTCCTTTCACCACTACCTTGGCGTTTGTTTCCTGCGCGGTTGAAGAGTCCTCCAAACCAGGATCGATTTCCAACCATAGCATCAACTGCAAGAATCACAAACCATACAATCCTTTTAGAACTTCGTTTTGGTTTGAATTGGTTTCGGCTCAGTTTCTTCAAACCAAGTAAATTACACATATATATTTTTATTACAATTGATAATAGATTCCGAATACATTTGAAAAAAACAAAAAAAAGTTTCAACACACAATCAAATGTATCAAAAAATTCTTTGATCATTTAACATCTTTTAGCATAAATTTAAATATTAATTTAAAAACTTTTGCTGTTGCTCACCTTCAACCGAGATTGCCTCATCAGCTATAATAGGGGATTGGAAATGCCCCCCCCCAAAAAAAAGAGACAAAGGGAGAGAAGAGAAAACCCTAATCTTTTTTTGATCCTCGTTCTCACATTATCAACACGGATTGAATTAATTGATCCCAAAATAAAATTAAAAAAAAAGAATCCCCCTCTCTCTCCCTTTCTCTTCTTTCTCCTCTTTCTCTCTCTTGATAATGAACGGATTTTTAGAAAAATCGCTCTGTAAAATTGTTGCTTAGGGTTTTCTGTTTTTTTTTTAAAAAAAAATAAAAAATAAAAAATAAAACAGAAAAGAAAAAGAGGGAAGAGGCGGAGACAACCCGCCCTTTTCTCTCTCTAAACCGCTCGTCCCGTCTAAATGTCCGCTCCGGAGAAAATTGTTCGGTGGACCTGGTCCACCACGTCATCTGTGGACCGCCCCTCTACTTCTTAAGTTTGCATTACATTTTAATTCTTTGAATCAAATAAATTCTCAAATATTATTTTTTTTATAATATTTAGCTCAAATTTATATTATTATATAATCTAATTTAATTATTTAAATATTAATAAATTACTGATTAAAAATAATTTAATAATATGAGTTCGACTATAATATTATCAATAACATCAAACACTTCGTGCTATTAAATTTTCTGTCATTAGATTTATTCATTTAATTATTTTTATTTCTTAAATTATATTATATTATTAATTATTCACTTAATTTTAAAAAATTATTATTATTCTAACCATATTTGTTTTTATCTAAAAATTAAAAATTTAATAATATGATGTTGTTAATAATATTATAATTTAATTTTAATAATACTATGATTAATGACGTGACTGTAATTAAAATATTACATTCCCTTTATTTTCAGAATACTTTTTTATATATTTCAAATAATATATATTTTATATTTTATTAATTTAAAAATATGATAAATTTTATTAGTTATTCTGAAGTGATTAATAGATAAATTTTTATTCTAGAATAAATAAGATGTATACTGTACAATTTTTTTTTGGGATATACGGCTAGCATTGCTCTTTAATAAGAGCGAAAAATTCCACACTTTTGAAGTTTATTTAATTCACAAGGTAAAAAGTGTATAGAAATTGCATGAATTATAGACTATTTTGATTTAGCAATGTAATATTTCAAAATTTTAATTTTATGATTTTATTTTTTAATTTGTTTGTTTTGAGTCAATAGATGATACTTTGATTTTAAAATTCGAATGCATCATTTATCTTTACAGTTTTAGTTAGTATATCTCATATAATTTTTATAACTATAAATTTATTAAAATAAATAATTGATTTAAAATTTAAAATTAAAATATTATTCACTAATTCGAATCAAATAAATTAAAAAATTAAATAGTTAAATTAAAATTTTGAAAATATTAGTTAATTAAAAATAATCCATAGTTCAGACTGGTGTTACCGAAAGTAGAACTAGATGAACTATCCAGTGACCTAAGAGGGTATTTAGTTGTTCATAAAATCTTGAAAAATAATTTTAGTAAAACAAAAATTGATGAAAAAAATATTTTATATTTTTTATTGTTTGGTTTGGAGAAAAAAAAATAGTTTTCAGTCAATATTTGTTTCGTTGAAAGAAAAAAATATATATATTTGTTTGGTTCGGTGAAAAAGAAATTGAACGAAGAAATTTTTTCGCAGTTTAAATTTTTGTTTTTCGTTGAAAATGGACGAAAAATAAAAACACACTATTTTTTTAAAGTCCGCAGTAATAAAATTGCACTGTTTTAAAAAAATTTATACTATTTTAGACAAAAGTTGTACTATTTGAGACAAAAATCGTACCAATTTTTATTAGATTTACACTTTTTAAATAAAAATTGCACTCTCTGGGTGAAAATTATACTAATTTTCCTCCTTCTCCTTCTTTCACTGAGCTTCCTCATGCTTTTTCTGCCCCCATCCGGGGCCGACGATGCGCAGCGGAGGTGGAAGAGAGTGGCGACGTCAGAGAAGAGAATAGCTCGCGCATCTCCCGCTTCGTCTTCGCCCCCCACCGACGCTCGCGGGTGTAGTGGAGGCGAGGCATACGGTCCTTTCCCGTGCCCGTGCACCTCCCACGGGGCGAAGGCAAAGCAGGCCGCCTCCGCCTCTGTCGCCGTGTTCTCCTCCATCTCCATTGCGCGTCGCCGGCCCCGGATAGGTGCAAAAAAAGCACAGGAAAGTGAATGAAAAGAAAGGAGAAAAAGTAGTATAACTTTTGTCTAAGGAATGTAATTTTCATCTAAAAAGTGTAACTTTCATTTTAAAGAATGCAATTTTTATTTCAAAGAGTGCAACATTCATTTAAAATAGCACAGAATTCTTTTGAAAAAGTACAACTTTATCTTAACAGTGCAACTTCATAATTTTCTTCTTTCTTCTCTGATTCTTACCCCTTCATATTGGATTTTCTTTTATTTTTTTTTAATTCTCTGCATCTTTATTCATTATCATGACCTCTCTTTCGCCCTCTGCCATAACCATCACTCTCGCGGCTACTATGGACCTTGCCGGAGCGTTGCACGCGCTCCCGCCATGTTTGTGCCCACTCTCGTGCCCGCGACGTTGTGTCCACGCGTTGGTGGGGGTGGAGGCGAGGCGGGAGTCCTCGCCCGCTCCCGCACCCCCTCCCCCCCCGACGCTCGCGGGCGCAGTGGAGGCGAGGCATACGGTCCTTTCCCATGCTCGCGCACCTTCCACGGGGCGAAGGCAAGGCGGGCCGCCTCCGCCTTTGTCGCCCTCTTCTGCGGCGTCGCCGTGTTCTCCTCCACCTCCATTGCGCGTCACCGACTTCGGATGGGTGCAGAAAAAACACAAGAAAGTGGATGGAAAGAAGAAAAAAAAATAGTGTAACTTTTGGCCAAAGAGTATAACTTTTAGGCTAAATTACAGAAAACCCCCTCTAATATCCCGCTTTTCCACTTTACCCCCCTGTCATTTAAAAGTCGACAATCTACCCCCTCGTAATTTCAGAAATGTTTTTAGGGGGGTACGCCGTTAACGGAAATGGTAAATTGACGAAAATACCCTCATATTTTTTCTTTTCTTTTCCGAAGTTTTTTTTTTTTTTTTTTTTTTTAGGAATATTTTTCAAGGGTATTTTGGGTATAAGAAATTATATTTTTAAAAAAACTGACGGTCAACTGACGGCGGGGGGGTTATTACACAATTCGGTAATTACGAGGGGGCAGATTGTCGACTTTTAAATGACGGGGGGTAAAGTGAAAAAGCGGGATATGATAGGGGGGTTTTCTGTAATTTAGCCTAACTTTTATCTAAAGAGTGTAACTTTCATTTCAAATAATGTAATTTTTATTTCAAAGAGTGCAACTTTCGTTTAAAATAACACAATTCTTTTGAAAAAGTACAACTTTATCTTAACAGTGCAACTTCACAATTTTCTTCTTTCTTCTCTAATTCTTACCCTTTCATATTAAAAAAAAAAAAAAAAATTTATTTTTTATACTTTTTTTAAAATTCTCTGTATATTTTTTCACTTTCACAACCTCTCTTTCGCCCTCTGCCATAACCATCGCCCATGTGGCCACTATGGATCCCGCCGGAGCGCTGCACCCGCTCTCGCCATCCCTATGCCCACTCTCGTGCCCGCGACGTTGTGTCCACTGCGCCCGCATGCGTCGGTCGGTGGGGGCGGAGGCGAGGCGGGGTTCCTCACTCGCTCCCGCACACCTCCCTTCCACCCCGGTGGGGCAGAGGCAAGGCCGACCGCTTCCGCCTCCACAGCGCTCTTCTTCGGTGTCACCGCGTTCTCCTCTACCTCTACCACATGTCGCTCGCCCCGAATCAGTGCAGAAAAATAACGAAAAAGCAGAAAGAAAGGAGAATGAGGAAAAGGAGAAATAATGTAACTTTCGCCGAAAGTATGTAACTTTTATCTCAAAAAGTATAATTATTTTTTTAAAAAATACAAGTTTTGTTTAGAACAGTATAATTTTTTTTTTCTAAAATAGTGTAATTTTATCTTAACAATACACTTTTATTTTTTCCTTTCTTTTTTTCTTGTTCTTGACTTTCACTATAAAAAATAATTTTTTTTATTTTTTTACTCTTCTTTTTTTTTTTTTTTTTCGATATCACAACTTCTCCCTCGCCCTCTACCACAGTCACCGCCAAGGCCCCCTTGAAGCGGCGCCCACTCCTACCATGCCCACACCCGTGTCCGTGCCCGCAATGTAGTGCCTATATAATACATATGGGCGTGGGCGTGGGCGTGGATGAGGCTAGAGTGAGCGGAGCGTCGAGAGACGGCATTTCGGCAGAGTCCATAGTGGCGGCTTGAATGTCGCGTGGGGGTAGCAGAGCGTGGGAGTGAGTTGACAAGTTCGAAAAAAAAAATAAAAAAAGACGAAACACGAACTGAAAAAAAAAATCAATTATTTAAAAATTCGACCATAATTTGAAAAAACAAAAAAAAAATAAATTTTTTTATTTGTCAAAATACAAAATTAATATTTTTTTATACAAATAAATTATAAATTATGTATATATAAAATTAATTTTATAAATAAAAATTTTGAATAGCTAATTTTATAAATTTATAAGAAAAGATGCCCAAAAGCAACAGCAGACAAACACTATGGCTCCACGTACTCCTCCCCTCTCCCGTCAATTTATCATCCTCCTTCTCGTCGTCGCTATCATTCTCCCGACGATCTCCGGCCGTGGATTCGAGATCGAGGAGGCGACGATCGACGGCATCCACCGCGCCTTCGAGAGCGGCGAGCTCACCGCGACCCAGCTCGTCCGTGACTACCTGGACCGGATCCGGGAGCTGAACCCGGCGCTCCGGGCGGTGGTGGAGGTGGACCGGGCGGGGGCGCTGGACCAGGCGGCTAGATTGGACCGGGCCGGGTGGTCGGGCCTGGTTCGGGGGCTCCGCGGGATCCCGGTTCTGTTGAAGGATAACATCGGGACGCGGGGGCCGCTGAACACGACGGCGGGGTCGCTGGCGCTGCTTGGCGCGGCGCCGTTCGAGTCGGGCGCTGCTCGGCGGCTGCTGCGCGCGGGGGCGGTGGTGGTGGGCAAGGCGAGCCTCAGCGAGTGGGCCAATTTCCGCTCCTTCACCGCCCCCAACGGGTGGAGCGCGCGAGGGGGCCACGGTCGGGTGCGTTTTTTTTTTTTTTTTTTTTTTTATTTTATTATTATTATTATTATTTTAAGGTTGTTTTAGAAAATCAAAAAATTTATGGACAGTTTGTACACCTCGTGACAAAACGGCAGTCATTCAAGTTTATAAAAATACAATTCGTACATTCTAAATAAATTTATGGACAGTTTGTACACCTCGTGATAAAGCGGCAGTCATTCAAGTTTATAAAAAATGCAATTCGTACATTCTAAATATATATATATATATATATATATATATATATATATATATATATATATATATATATATATATGTCGGGTGCGTTTTTATTTTATTTTATTTTATTTTATTATTATTATTATTATTATTTTAAGGTTGTTTTAGAAAACCAAAAAAATTATGGACAGTTTCCTCGTGACAAAGCGGCAGTCATTCAAGTTTATAAAAATACAATTCGTACATTCTAAATAAATTTATGGACAGTTTGTACACCTCGTCACAAAGCGGCAGTCATTCAAGTTTATAAAAATGCAATTCGTAAAATATATATATATATATATATATATATATATATATATATATATATATATATATATATATATATATATATATATATATATGCGTGTGTGTGTCGGGTGCGTTTTTTTTTTATTTTTTTTATTTTATTATTATTATTATTATTTAAAGGTTATTTTAGAAAACCAAAAAATTTATGGACAGTTTGTACACCTCGTGACAAAGCGGCAGTCATTCAAGTTTATAAAAATACAATTCGTACATTCTAAATAAATTTATGGACAGTTTGTACATCTCGTGACAAAGCGGCAGTCATTCAAGTTTATAAAAATACAATTCGTACATTATATATATATATATATATATATATATATATATATATATATATATATATATATATATATAGTGTTGTTTATACATATGCAACATTTATTTTGTAAAAAAAATTCGACGCTTGAATAGTTTGTATGTAAAATTTATTAATAAATTTTACTGCTAATTATTAATTTTATTATTTATATTATTTTTTTAATTTTTTTTTAGACTGCATAAAGCATCAAGTAACAGACTAAACAAAGAATAAAATACTGTTTTATTCCACAACTAAAATAATTTGAAAAACTAAAATATATATATATATATATATATATACAAGTTTTGCTGCGAGTCGGACCATAATGGGGTAGCTTTTGGTCGGCGTAGAATCCTTATGTGCTCTCGGCCAACCCGTGCGGGTCGAGCAGCGGGTCGGCTATAGCGGTGGCGGCGAACATGGTCGCGGTGACGCTAGGGACGGAGACCGACGGCTCGATCATCTGCCCGGCCGCCGCAAACTCCGTGGTGGGGATCAAACCCACCGTAGGACTCACCAGCCGGGCTGGCGTCATTCCCATCTCTCTCAGGCAGGACACTGTTGGGTAAGCAAATTTAAAATTTGTTTCATACATCGATTGTCCGTAGTTTGACAAAAGATTTAGTCATTGATACTCTAAGTTTCGAGTTCGAAATTTAATTGTTTTATATTTCTAACTAAGTTTATTTTAAAATACATAAAACAAAACAGGTAGTATAATATATTTCTTTCTCTTTCAAAAAAAAATAAAATAAAAAAATAAAAATAGTTGTTTGATATCAAAACACAATCAGAGTGGAAACATATAGAAAATTGGAGAGTGTAGAAAATATATTTTAACAAATTTATCACGACATTAAATGTTCTCTCATCACTATCTCCCTGCAATCTTAAATGGAAAAAAAGAAGAACAAATTTTTTGTTGTTTTTAAAAGAGAATTTGGCTAAACTTGGTAGAGAGCTATTATGACCATTTCATCACTGTTCCATTTGTGCATTTGACTGTGCAAGTAAGTTCTAAGTTGTTAGAGTTATTTTGTTTTACTATTTATACAGGGGTAGTTTTATCAGTTCATCTGCTTCTATACATAATTATTTTTTTGTTCTTTTTTGGAATGATAAAGTATTTGATTAAGGGACCGTTCCATTGTTTGAGGGTGTGTCTGAATATATACCGAATTAAAGGCGAGCTGATATCTAGATCAAGGTAGTCTTTTGGAAGTGAATCGATCTCCGGATTGACACTCGAATATGTCACACACTTTTGTTTGATTCAAGCGATTTGGTTAAAGAATCGCTTCAGTTGGGGAGGGATCAGCTCAACCGATATCTATGTCACTGAATAGTCAGAAGCTAAAAAGAGTGGACTTGACTAAAAAAAGACTCAGTTCTTGAGCTGAATCTATTATATTAATAGTAGGAAAGTTAGGTTATAAGTTAAACTATTTCTAGAAAAAAATTGTAAGTGTAGAAAAAGAAATATTACAAATTAGATTACTCATAAGAAAAGCTATACATTGTAGTAAATTATAAAGTGTAATGTTGTTTCAAGAGTATAAAATTCTTATCATATGTTTGAAAAATACTATTTACAGTATTTTTCTGTCGACCACGCGTAGTGGGAAACTGCTATAGCCACTATCGCAAACTCTATATTTCAACCGTTTCCGCCTAAAGATTTTTCATCTTCAGGCGTTTTTTTTCCGACTTCTAATATGTCATGTGTTCTTGCCGTCTTCGCCTGCGTGGGTTGAGCGCTTTTTTTGTACTAACATGGTGCCTTCTGTATTGAAACATTATATGCTACACTGCAGTTTGATAGCCATAACTTATAATGACATGCATAAGAAACCTTTGACGTGTAAGAAAAATCACTCCTTTTGTTTTAAATTTAGTTTGGGAGTTGTTGATGCAGCTGGTTTTGATGTTTTTGTAAGCAGCCCTATTTGTAGAACAGTGTCAGATGCTGTCCATGTGTTGGACGCAATTGTTGGGTACGACCCAGATGATGCAGAAGCAACTAAATTGGCTTCGAAATATATACCTATAGAGGGCTACAAGCAATTTTTGAATTTAGAGGGACTAAAGGGAAAGAGACTCGGGATTTTGAGGGAGGGCTTTTTTGAGTTCCCCCAAAACTCCGTGAAAAAAAAGGTTTTTGAGGAGCATTTCAACACAATGAGGTATCTCTCTCTTCCTCTCTAAACCCTTTAATTTTACTACCTAACTTAAAAGTTTTATATAATATTTTTTTAAAAAATATATTATGTCAAATACCGCAATATTCTGATACATTATTATTATTATTATTATTATTATTATTATTATTATTATTATTTTGCAAAAAAATATAGCACGCTACCTGCTTTTATTCATTAGGAAGTTGAATTAGACAACAGGAGTGAGACAACACGGTCTCGAAGCGACGAAAAAAAAAGAAAAAAAGAAAAAAAAAGAAGATTGATCGCGCCAAGGCGACGTGGGGTGGGGGTTACAGAGCCAGATCAACCCCCCCCCCCACGCATCGGACCGCTTAGTTCCCAGTCCGAAATCAACTGAGCGACCCAGTTGACAGCGGAAAGGGGATCGGTACAAGAGAGTTGAAAATTCACTTTGTTAGAAATATGGTTAAGATTACACAGTGAAACTAGAAGTTTCAAAATTCGAGTATCTGTTCCATATATTTACTAAACCAAACATCTGTCATTTTACTATTTTGTTACTTGAAGTAACTATTGTGATTTTCTTTTTTTTTTTAATGTTTCTTGTTTTTTTTTTTGGGCAAAATATATCAAAGGCAAAGAGGAGCTATCCTAATTGATAACCTTGAAATTGGCAATGTGAGCATCATCCTTGATCTTGAGCAAAGTGGTGAATTGATCGCCTTGTTAGCAGAGTTTAAGTTATCACTGAACAAGTACTTGGCACAATTATCTTATTCTCCTGTTAGATCTCTTGAAGAGGTAATAGCTTTCAACAACAAGAACAAAATCAAGGTATGCTGTAAACAAAACACAAAAAGCATATGCAATATATATATATTTTTTTAAGGTACAGTTGTATGGGAAACTTACCTGAATAATAGCACATCCTGAAACAGGTGTCTAAACTTCACAAATTTGATTCTACTACCAAATTTTACATATTGTTTGATTTCTGAAAATTGCTCAGAAGATATTGTCAAATTTTGCTAGTTTTTTCATCACATTGCAGAGTATTTTTTTTCTCGACTATATATATATTCCACCAAAAAACAAAAATTAGTGCAAAATTCTGACTGTACATACTAAATCAAATAGATTAAAAGTTCAGATGATAAATTCAAAATTGTTAAAGCTCAATTACCTATTTTATAGTGAAGCATGATTCAGGTAAGATCCATACATTTTTTCCTCCTCTTTATTGGTTCAACTCATAAGAATTTGAGCTAAGATTGTATTTGAATGCAGGAAAGCATGAAAGAATATGGCCAACCTGTTTTCTTGATGGCTCAGAATACTAGTGGAATAGGCCCCGTCGAGAGAAGCGCGATTTCGCGAATGAATCAACTCTCCGAGGAAGGGATAGAGATGTGATGATGAAGAATCAATTGGATGCAGTAATCACACCCGATGCGACCGCAGAAAGTATTCTTGCTATCGGTGGGTATCCCGGAATTAGTGTTCCGGCAGGATATGATAAAACAGGGGTGCCTTTTGGTATCTGCTTTGGGGGTTTAAAGGGTTCAGAACCTAAGTTGATTGAAATAGCTTATGCTTTTGAACAAGCCACAGCAGTTAGAAAACCTCCTACATTCAAGTCAAGTGTAACAGCAATAAGAGAGTTATAAAATCGAAACTAGCAACTAACAATGTTGAGAGCTAATGAACAGCAATAGTCTCATGAATCCTCTATTAATATATGTCTATATGTATGTTTACATTCTAGGCATGTTTATGTAGTCTTTGTGTTAAAATTGTTCAATAAATCTCCTCTTGACTTTGAGAGAGTTTAGAGGTTGTTTCATTTCTCTACTATACATGCTTGTCATCATGCTTAGAACAGTTCGAAAAGCTTCTAATAAACAGATGGCTCAACACATCATGAACTAAGAAATTGTTCTTTCAAATAGATGTGCAAAATCATTCGAAAAGACATCGTCGAAGCTTTATTTCAGTTCTGTTTCCTAACCACTTTCGGTAAGACACAGGGCAAAGTAACAATTGGCAGTCACCAGGTTCAGATTTAGGCAACTCATGTATGAGATTCTTCTTGTTTTGAATCTTTAAAAGTACCAATTATTAAGATTGAAAAGAATATTACAACTGCAACTTCAAAAATCTTAACTACAAATAGTTAAACAACAATGAATAAGAAGTAGAAATAAAGGAGCCTAAATAGGTGATAGGATGAGATCAATGGGTTGTGAGAATGAAGTTGCAGAGTAGTAGGCCCCAAACTTCTGCATATTTTGCAGCTCAGACATGCTTCTCTATTGCTCATTCAGAGAAAAAATTGCACAGTACTCAGATCTTATTCCTGTATAGGTAAACATGGCTTGATAATAAATAAATTTTCATCACATCGACAAGCACCAAAATGTCAAGCACATCAAACATGGCAACCATAACAAGCAAGATACATTTGCTAAATAAAGAACACATTTAATGCATTAGTAAGGAGTTTGCGACAATATTCATACTTACACAGAAAAGCCGTAGGCGCTTTGACGTATAAAGCACTGCACGGTAACAGGGGTCTTTTAGCAAACTAATGGACACAATGATACATGCATACACACGGAAAACTGAACAGACTCATACTTAGATCTTAAAGCTGAACACTGGAACCATATTGAAGAGCTCACCATCGATTTACAGTGGGTTGGTTTGCAAAACATTCTCAACTTTCATTAGTGCTCAATCAACAAACTTCAGGTATTCATCCAAAGGATGAGGGGTTAACAATAAGACACCTTTACAACATAATTAAGCAGCCGGCCAATTTTGTTCAGTGGCACATTCTTCAGAGCCATCCATGCCACAAACAAACTTCCAATAATCAATTAATTTATGGTCTTGAGGAACCACTTCTTCCGGCTTACCAACACAGAAAATAGCATATGCATCAGCAGCATATCTGAGAGAAAAGTAAAAATTAGAATATGTAAACACAAATATGAAATAATACGAAAAGATTACAAAATTTATTTAGGAAGAGGTTTGATAAGATAAGATTCAGTACTCACTTGCCTATTCCGTGGAGGAGGTTTGGTGCACAGACACCGCCGACATGCCACATAGGCCTCCAGAAGCTGCTAGTCATACTGTAGAAGTCCTGTAGAGATCCGGGTCACCACAATAATTTTATCTTAACAGTGCAACTTTATAATTTTCTTCTTTTTTCTCAGATTCTTACCCTTTCATGTTGGATTTTTTTGTTTTTTGTTTTTTTTTTCTTTAAATTCTCTGCATCTTTATTCATTATCACGACCTCTCTTTCGCCCTCTGCCATAACCACCGCTCTCGCGGCCACTATGGACCTTGCCGGATCCCGCCATGTCTGTGCCCACTCTCGTGCCCGCGACGTTGTGTCCACGCGTTGGTGGGGGTGGAGGCGAGGCGGGAGTCCTCGCCCGCTCCCGCACTCCCCCCCCCTCTCCCCGACGCTCGCGGGCGTAGTGGAGGCGAGGCATACAGTCCTTTCCCATGCTCGCGCACCTTCCACAGGGCGAAGGCAAGGCGGGCCGCCTCCGCCTTTGTCACCATCTTCTGCGGCGTCGCCGTGTTCTCCTCCACCTCCATTGCGCGTCACCGATTTCAGATGGGTGCAGAAAAAACACAAGAAAGTGGATGGAAAGAAGAAAAATAAATAGTGTAACTTTTGGCCAAAGAGTATAACTTTCATTTCAAATAATGTAATTTTTATTTCAAAGAGTGCAACTTTCGTTTAAAATAACACATAATTCTTTTGAAAAAGTATAACTTTATTTTAACAGTGCAACTTCACAATTTTTTTCTTTCTTCTCTAATTCTTACCCTTTCATATTGAAAAAAAAAAATTATTTTTTATTTTTTTATTTTTACACTTTTTTAAAATTCTCTGTATATTTTTTCACTATCACAACCTCTCTTTCGCCCTCTGCCATAACCATCGCCCTTGTGGCCACTATGGACCCCGCCGGAGCGCTGCCCCCACTCTCGCCGTGCCTATGCCCACTCTCGTGCCCGCGACGTTATGTCCACTGCGCCCGCATGCGTCGGTCGGTGGGGGCGCAGGCGAGGCAGGGTTCCTCACTCGCTCCCGCACAGCCCCCTTCCCCCCTGGTGGGGCAGAGGCAAGGCGGGCCGCTTCCGCCTCCACCGCGCTCTTCTTCGGTGTCACCGTGCTCTCCTCTACCTCTACCACATGTCGCCCGCTCCGAATCAGCGCAGAAAAATAACGAAAAAGCAGAAAAGGAAGGAGAATGAGAGAAAGGAGAAATAATGTAACTTTCGCCGAAAGAATGTAACTTTTATCTCAAAAAGTATAATTATTTTTTAAAAAAATACAAGTTTCGTTTAGAACAGCATAATTTTTTTTTTTTTTCTAAAATAGTGTAATTTTATCTTAACAATACAATTTTATTTTTTCCTTTCTTTTTTTCTTGTTCTTGACTTTCACTATAAAAAATATATATATATTTTATTTTTTTACTCTTCGCTTTTTTTTTTTTTTTTTTTTTTTTTTTTTTTTTCCGATATCACAACTTCTCCCTCGCCCTCTACTACAGTCACCGCCAAGGGCCCCCTTGAAGCGGCGCCCACTCCTACCATGCTCGCACCCATGCCCGTGCCCGCAATGTTGTGCCTATCTAATACGTATGGGCGTGGGCGTGGGCGTGGGTGAGGCTAGAGTGAGCGGAGCGTCAAGAGACGGCATTCCGGCAGAGTCCATAGTGGCGGCTTGAATATAGCGTGGGGGTAGCAGAGCGTGGGAGTGAGTTGACAAGTTCGAAAAAAGGAAAAGAAAAAAAGACGAAACTTGAATTGAAAAAAAAAAAAAAATGATCAATTGTTTAAAAATTCGACCATAATTTGAAAAAACAAAAAAAATAAATTTTTTTATGGGAAATATTTTTTGTACACCCCCAAGTGGGTGTACATCCTACATCCCATCCATCCAAGGGTGGGGTGAATTTCATCGGTCATTTCGAAGTGACCGGTAGGTTAGTCTCCATCCTTGGATGGGTGGGGTGTAGGATGTATATCCAGGGACGAAGCCATAGTAGGGCCCAAGGTGGCCATGGCCCCCCTCAACATTTTAATATTGCTCAATAGTCCTTCATACTAATTTATCTCTTTCTTTTTTTTAAGATAATAATGGCCCCCCTCAACTTTTTAATATTTATTTTTATGCCAACATAAATTTTTTTATTTTTTATTTGTATATATTTTAAATAGATGAAAATATATTAGGAGTCTCGTACTTATAAGTTATTTGAAATACATATCTTAACTCCAAATTTTTTATTTTATATTTTTTAAATTTCTAACTATTTTTGGTAATCTATTTTATTTAACTAATAAAATATTATACTAAATTTAATAGATCTTTTAGTTAAATTCATTGATCTAATTGAATTACGGTTATATTTAGTTATATTTAGATGAATTACGGTTAACTAAATAAAAAATTCTAATACATATCTTAACTCCAAATTTTTTATTTCATATTTTTTTAATTTCTAACTATTTTTGGTAAGCTATTTTATTTAACTACATAAAATATTATACTAAATTTAATAGATCTTTTAGCTAAAATTTTAATTGAATTACGATTATATTTAGTATTTTTTTTAGTTATTTAAATAAAATAATATAAATAAAATAATTAAATATTAAATATTTTTAAATTAAAAAAATTTAATATTTTTATATTAATTATTTAATTAATAAATTAAAAAAATAATAATGTACTAAAATTTTTATTTAAATATATTTTGGCCTCCCTCATAATTAAATTCTGGCTTCGTCAGCATATCCCACTTGGGAGTGTAAAAGTAGCATTACCTTTTTTTTTTTTTTATTTATCAAAATACAAAATTAATATTTTTTTATACAAATAAATTATAAATTATGTATATATATAAAATTAATTTTATAAATAAAAATTTTGAATAACTAATTTTATAAATTCATAAGAAAAGATGCCCAAAAGCAACAGCAGACAAACACTATGGCTCCACGTACTCCGTCTCCCCTCTCCCGTCAATTTATCATCCTCCTCCTCGTCGTCGCTATCATTCTCCCGACGATCTCCGGCCGTGGATTCGAGATCGAGGAGGCGACGATCGACGGCATCCACCGCGCCTTCGAGAGCGGCGAGCTCACCGCGACCCAGCTCGTCCGTGACTACCTGGACCGGATCCGGGAGCTGAACCCGGCGCTCCGGGCGGTGGTGGAGGTGGACCGGGCGGGGGCGCTGGACCAGGCGGCTAGATTGGACCGGGCCGGGTGGTCGGGCCCGGTTCGGGATCTCCGCGGGATCCCGGTTCTGTTGAAGGATAACATCGGGACGCGGGGGCCGCTGAACACGACGGCGGGGTCGCTGGCGCTGCTCGGCGCGGCGCCGTTCGAGTCGGGCGCTGCTCGGCGGCTGCTGCGCGCGGGGGCGGTGGTGGTGGGCAAGGCGAGCCTCAGCGAGTGGGCCAGATTCCGCTCCTTCACCGCCCCCAACGGGTGGAGCGCGCGAGGGGGCCACGGTCGGGTGCGTTTTTTTTTAAAGGGGCAATTGCATACATGTCCCTCCAAATATGTCGAATAGCAAATATATTCCTGCAAATTTCAACTTTTCATATTTATCCCTGCAAAAATCCAAAGTTCTTCAAATATGTCCCTGAGGTTAATCCCCGTTTGCAATCTGTTAAATTTTTAACAGAATTGATGTAAAATTACTTTTTTGCCCCTTACAAATATATCCCTCCAAAAGTTCTTAAAATCTACTTATTTCAAAAATGCCCCTCTCCAAAAATCCCAACGTTAAAACCCCTCTAATTCTTGCAAAAATGCCCCTCTTCTAAAATCCCAACGGATATATCCCTCTAAAAGCAATATAACCCTATCTATTTTTACTTATTACAAATTAGTCCCTCTCCAAAAATCCCCCAACGGCTCCATCTCCTTCATCTATAAAAGAAGAACTAAAACCCACCATTAAAGCCAACTTTGCTCTATATAATATTTTGATTTTTTCATTCATTTTTCTCTATTAATCTCCAACAATTTTATTTTTTCATCTTTTTCTCTCCTCTAATATATTGCTTTTTTATGATGAGTGAGAGATCGATAAATTCTTCGCATAGCATCGAAATTCCCAAGTGTGATTGCTTTAAAACTTGTAAAATTTGGGTTTCAAAGCAGCCACATACTAGAGGTCGTCGATTTTATGGGTGTCCAAACTGGGGGGTAAGACAACTAATTTCGCATCGATGAAAAAATGATTTGTTTGAAAGTTTAGTATACAATAGCATTATTTATCATTATTCCAATTAAAGTGGTTTTTTAAAAAAAAAACCATACATATCCATAGAATTTTTATTTTTTATTTACTAATTATTTTTTGTATTTTTATATTTTGCAGAGTAATGAGCACTGTAATTATTTTGCTTGGGTCGATGACACACACCATAATACTGTTGACTTAAAATACCAATTACAGGCATTTCAAGAAGCTGTGGAGCATCGCATTCAAAAGTTTGAAAAAAAAAATTTATTTCTTCTTAAGTTGCTTGTATATTTGGTGGTAGCTAATATCTTGTTTAGTTTGGTAATGTAATAAAATGTGATGTAAAACTGCAATATTGTGATAAATAGTTGATGGAGTAGTTGTTGTTGTAATGTAAGAGTCCCTATTATTTTACTATGATAAAAGTAGTGATAAAGTAGTTGTTGAAAAAATATAATTCTCCTCACAGCCCCAACAACAAAGAAGTACCACGACAATGTAATTCTCCTCACAGCCTGTCAGCATTCAAATCAAAATGTCGGTATGAAAATTCATTCATTTAAATCAATTGACCACAATTCTCGTAACAGAATTGCAGTTAGCAGTTCAATACAAACACAATGACATTCATAACTTATGAGTAGAACCAAATTACATTCATTGAAAGGATGAAATCAACAAGTACTTCAAAGTTAGCAGTGAAATTAACAACTATTTCAAAGTCAAGTACTTGAAAGTTAAGTACTTCAAAGTTAGCAGTATAAAATTACCTACAATTTTAACCCTTACACAAAATACATCCATGCAGACCACAAAAAAAAATACATGCAGACCACAAAATACATCCATTTAGATCAACTATCCAAAAAAATATTATACATCAACTCTTTCATCAAACTGAATGTTGATTTGTTAGACATCCCATAGCATCAATTTCACTTATGGCACTTCCTTGTTGGGACTGTGAGAGGGTCGCTTCAGCAGTTGCCCGTTTTGATTTTGATGCAAGTCTCTTTCCTCTGCGCCTGCATACCATTTGTAGCAATTAGTATTGTAGTGAAAAAAGTAAATTAAAAGTAAATTTTGTTGGTCATTTTCTTACCTTATGCCACTACCAGTACTAGCACTTGCTTGAGATACTCCATCTGCGCCTTCAGACTGACGGTTCGTAGTAACAGGGTTCGTACATGTTTTTGCATGATGGCCTAATTGGTTGCATCTTTTGCATCGATGTTTTCTCCTAATTACCATCTCATCTGATCCTCTAAATCTTTTCTTTCGAGGTCTTCCAGCTGGCCTATTTAAAATAGGAGGTAATATATCATGGCCGATGTCAACCTTTGCCCACTGATCACTACTAGGCAATGGTGCAATACCAGCAGAGTAAGCCTCCTTATATTTGGCTACTGTAAAATATGGGTGAACAAATTTTTCCCACTTTTCATTTCTTAGTTTACCTATAACTGCCATTGCATGAATGCATGGCACACCTTTTACTTGCCATGCTCTGCAGCTGCATTGCATGTCTTGCAATCTCACCTCGCATCTTGAATGAGGTCCAATTACTTCTGCTGAAAACTCATCACTCCATAGCACCTCAAATTGACCCAAACCCTACAGATTGTGAAGATTAGATAGCATTGCAGTGCATCACAAAATACAGCTCATTTAAGACACAATAAAATCCCAATTAACCTCAAGCAGCAAGCAGCAAGCAGCTGCTTGCTGCAAGCAGCTTGCTGCTTGCTTAGCAGCAAGCAGCAAGCAGCAAGCAGCAAGCTGCTTGCTACAGTGCTAAGCAAGCAGAAGCAAGCAGCAAGCAGTAGCAAGCAGCAGTTTAACTCAGTTTAGCAAGCAGCAAGTAGAAGCAAGCTCAATATTGCTCAATTGAGTTAAATTGAGCTAAATTGAGTTAAATTGAGCTAAATTGAGTTAAATTGAGCAATATTGAGCTAAATTGAGCTAAATTGCTAAATTGAGCTAAATTGAGTTAAATTGAGCTAAAATGAGCTAAATTGAGTTAACTTGAGCTAAATTGAGTTTAATTGAGCAATATTGAGCTAAATTGACCAAAATTGAGCTAAATTGAGCTAAATTGAGCTAAATTGCAAAATTGAGGTAAATTGAGCTAAATTGCTCAAGCTGCTCAAGCAGCAAGCAGCAAGCAAAATTGAGCTAAATTGCTGCTTGCTGCTTGAGCAGCTTGAGCAGCAGCAGCAAGCAGCTTGCTGCTGCAGCGAGCAGCTGCTCAAGCAGCAGCAAGCAGCTGCTGCTTGCTGCTGCTCAACCTGCAAGCATGAGCAGCAAGCAGCAGCAAGCAGCAAGCTGCTACTTGCTGCTGCTCAAGCTGCTCAAGCAGCTGCTCAAGCAGCAAGCAGCTGCTTGCTGCTTGAGCAGCAGCAAGCAGCAGCTTGCTGCTTGCTGCTCAAGCAGCAGCAAGCTGCTGCTTGCAGTTAGCTCAGCAGCAGCAAGCTGCTGCTTGCTGCTCAAGCTGCTCTATGTTCAAGCTGCTGCTGCTCAAGCTGATTGTTATGGAAGATTAGAATCAAAATAATGAAAGAGAGATTGTTATGGATGAATTACCTTGCTTATCTTGTTCACATATTTGACTACTGTGGGTACAATTTCATGATCCCACTTTTTTGCTCTATTTCTTCTCTCATCCATCTTAACCATTATTTTTTGCCGGATAGTGTCGATCATGTCAATCAGTGGTCTATGACTATCGTTAGAAATCCATGAATTGAATGATTCAGAAATATTATTGGTCAAGTAATCACACTTAGCATTTGTACCGAATTGACTTCGACTCCACAAATAGCTATGGTTCTCCCGCAAGTACTCAATAGCCATTGGGTTTGCTTCATACACCTTAGCCATGCTAGCTTCATAAATATTCTGTTTATACGCTCTTGCTGCAGCCCACAAATTATCTTTATACCAATCTCCACGAAATTTCTTTTTGAAGTTGCTATAAAGATGACGCATACATTCTCTATGTTCAATTATTGGATAAACAACTTTAACTGCCTCATCTAAACCTTTTTGTCTATCAGAGGAGAACACTAGGCCTTCGGGTTCTCCTATAGCAAGCTTCAACCCATGAAGAAACCATTCCCAACTGTTAGAGTTCTCCGACTCGACAACACCAAAAGCAACAGGAAAAATTGATTTATTTCCGTCAATACTTGTAGCTGCTATGAGCACTCCTCTATGCTTTCCTTTGAGATGACATCCATCTAAAGCAATATAAGGTCTACATCCAGTGAGGAATCCTTGAATGCAACCACCAAAAGCAATGAAAATTCGTTGAAAATGATGCTTTCCATTAATAATTTCCAACTTTATCTCCACATGACTACCGTGATTTCTTCTAACAACTTCGTCCTTGAAATCAAAAATTTTTTTATACGAGTCCTCCCACTTCCCATGGATTTTAGACATTGCCCTTTCTTTTCCCCTAAAGACCTTGCAATAGGGCAAGTCAACATGATATTTTTGTTGCAATCTTTTACGCAATTCAGTTGCAGACAAATCTCCTTCCAATCGTAGCCAATCGATGACCCTATTGCACACCCAATCTTGTGTTGCTACTTTGTTCTTACATCTATTGGCAGATGTACATGTGTGCTCTCCTTGCAAAGTTTTCACCTATAATAAAACTGCTAGTTAGAAATGCAAGTAATTTATAAATGTATGATGCTAAAAATACATTCTTTAAAAAAATTGGATAATGTCAAATTTACCTGAAAAGCCAAAGAATCTTGAAGTATAGATGCATGGATTCGCCACTTGCAATTAGGTTTTGAGCATCTTGCGGTTACCCTCGAAAGATCACTTTTTTGTAGCTTATACTCAAACTCATTTAATAGGGCAAAATGAGTCAGTGCATCTCTAAAACAAGCTACATTTGGGTACTTTGCTCCTATCTCCATAATAGGGTTATTCTTGTCATATGGAATGTCCTCTCCATCATCTATATTAGCCATTCTCTCTAAATCACTGTCATCACTTTCAAGGGAATGAAAGCTATCTTCACTTAAAATTGCATCTGATTCACCAACTGTTTCTTCATTTGTTACTTCTTTACCAACTCTTTCTTCATTTGTTAATTCTTCATCAACCCCAACCCGTAAATCAACTTCATCGGCTTCACCAATTGCTTCTTCATTTGTTACATTTTCACCAATATCACCAACATCATCACCAACATCATCACCAACATCACCAACTTCTTCTTCATTGTCATGATCATCTTCATTCATGCCAACCTTAGCCCATTCCACATCAGTATTGGTGTCTTCCACACTAGGCATAAGAACACTAGTTTCTCCACCAATATAGTTTAACGGAATACCATGCGT
Source organism: Tillandsia fasciculata (assembly GCA_029168755.2). Classification (NCBI taxonomy): domain Eukaryota; kingdom Viridiplantae; phylum Streptophyta; class Magnoliopsida; order Poales; family Bromeliaceae; genus Tillandsia; species Tillandsia fasciculata. The sequence goes on along the minus strand of CM054937.1, from coordinate 2,652,554 downwards.
TTGAATGGTTATAAAAATTTCCACTTCCTTCACATCTTTATATATAGAAAATAAAGTCTTGAATTCCTGCTCTGTTAATACTTGAATGAACTTCTTCGGCTTAACATTTCTTGCTACATACCATACCCCAATATTCTCCGTAATACCCCAATCGCATAGAGATCGTAAATCTCGACAAAAATCGCTGAGATGGTAATCATCAATATCTATCATCAATATTTTCTTTTTACCATCACAATATCTGAGTCCGCATGCAGTTTTGACTGTTTTAAGGTAGCCGCCATAATTAAACTTAACTTGAAAAATACCATATTCATCCATTTTGTCAAACTGTCATGATAAAAGAAAAAAATCTAAGTTATCATTTTCTCAAACTGTCATGATATGAACTCTCACCTAATCCAGGGGTGGATATTCTATAGATCAATACATGAAATAGAGACATTCACAGGATAGTAGTAGTATTAGAAATAGAAGGACAACTGTGAAAACAGAAAAGATCTACAAACAAGCCTTGGCCAGTAGATAACTGAAAATGTTAAGAACAAACAAACATGAAAGTTTTTTCTTGAATCAAATCTACCTTAGGTCAAAGATTCAAAACTGCATATTTAGGTAAACTGCATATTGAAAGAACAAGAACCAATTATGTGTATCTATTTTATAAAGGAATTCATAACTCCTTTTCAGACTAAAGTACACGAACAAGACCTGATTTTCAAATAGCATTCCTCATTAGAGTGTTATGAGAGAGGAATTATTTTTGGCCTTTGTAAATTGTCTTGCTTAAATCATTTACCACAGCGCGGGATCGATGAGAGCGGGATCGATTTTGCTTGGGATCGACGCCTGCGCGGGATCGATGAGAGCGGAATTGATTTTGCTTGGGATCGACGCCTGCGCGGCGACGGTTGCGGGATCGACCTCCCGCACCTCTTCCTGCGCGGCGACGGGTGCGGGATCGACCCTCTTCCTGCGCGGCGACCCCTCCCCTCTTCCTGCGCGGCGACGAGTGCGGGATCGACCCTCTTCCCTGCCGGCGACCCCTCCCCTCTTCCTGCGCGGCGACGAGTGCGGGATCCTTCCTGCGCGGCGACCTCCCGCTCGAGTCGGTTTAGGGATTTTTAAGAAGAATGATGAAGATGAAGGGGGATGGGAAGAGAAGAGGAAAAATCCAAATAAATTAAATGAAAGGGTAAAATGGTATATTCACTCTCTAATCTAACCAAGGTTAAGGATTTAACCTATGGTTAACTCAATTTTCCTAACAGAGGGGCATATTTGAATAACGGTGGATTTTTGCAGGGATAAATATGAAAAGTTGAAATTTGCGGGGATATATTTGAAATCCGACCTATTTGGAGGGACATGTATGCAATTATCCCTTTTTTAAATTTTAATTTTATTTTATTATTATTATTATTATTTTAAGATTGTTTTAGAAAATCAAAAAATTTATAAACAGTTTGTACACCTCGTGACAAAGCGGCAGTCATTCAAGTTTATAAAAATACAATTCGTACATTCTAAATAAATAAATAAATATAAATAAATAAATAAATAAATAAATAATAAATAAATAATATATATATAATATATATATATATATATATATATATATATATATATATATATATATATATATATATATTATATATATATATATATATATATATATATATCGGGTGCGTTTTTTTTTTATTTTATTATTATTATTATTATTATTTTAAGGTTGTTTTAGAAAATTAAAAAATTTATGGACAGTTTGTACATCTCGTGACAAAGCGACAGTCATTCAAGTTTATAAAAATGCAATTCGTACATTCTAAATAAATTTATGAACAGTTTGTACACCTCGTGACAAAGGTGCAGTCATTCAAGTTTATAAAAATGTAATTCCTACATTATATATATATATATATATATATATATATATATATATATATATATATATATATATATATATATATATTTACCTTTTTTTTATTTTATTATTATTATTATTATTATTTTAAGATTGTTTTAGAAAACTAAAAAATTTATGGACAGTTTGTACACTCGTGACAAAGCGGCAGTCATTCAGTTTATAAAAATGTAATTCGTGCATTCTAAATAAATTTATGGACAGTTTGTACATCTGGTGACAAAAGTGCAGTCATTCAAGTTTATAAAAATGCAATTCCTACATTCTATATATATATATATATATATATATATATATATATATATTGGGTGCGTTTTTTTTTTTTTTTTTTACTTTTTTTTTATTTTATTATTATTATTATTATTTTAAGGTTGTTTTAGAAAATCAAAAAATTTATGGACAGTTTGTACATCTCGTGACAAAGCGGCAGTCATTCAAGTTTATAAAAATGTAATTCGTACATTCTAAATATATATATATATATATATATATATATATATATATATATATATATAGTGTTGTTTATACATATGCAACATTTAGTACTATATTTTGTAAAAAAAATTCGACGCTTGAATAATTTGTATATTAATAAATTTTACTGTTAATTATTAATTTTATTATTTATATTATTTTTTTAATTTTTTTTTAGACTGCATAAAGCATCAAGTAACAGACTAAACAAAGAATAAAATACTGTTTTATTCCACAACTAAAATAGTTTGAAAAACTAATATATATATATATATATATATATATATATATATGATTAATTGCATATATGTTCCTACAAATATGTCGAATTGCAAATATATTCCTGCAAAATTCAACTTTTCATATTTATCCTTTCAAAAATCCACCGTTATTCAAATATGTCCCTACCGTCCATCTCTGTTAGAAAAGTTGATTTAACCTTAGGTTAAATGCTTAACCTTAGTTAGATTAAAAAATGAATTTACAAATTTATCCTTTCCATATTATACTTTTGGAAGGATATATTTATAACAAGTATAATGGTATTACTTTTGGAGGGATATATTTGTAAAGGGGTAAAAAAATAATTTCACATCAAATCTATTAAAAAATAAACAGATTCCAAACGGAGATTAACCAGAGGGGCATATTTGAAGAACTTTAGATTTTTGAAGGGATAAATATGAAAAGTTGAATTTTGCAGGAATATATTTACAATTCGACATATTTGAAGAGACATGTATATAATAAACCCATATATATATATATATATATATATAATATATTATAATATATATATATATATATATATATATATATAAGTTTTGCTGCGAGTCGTACCATAATGCGGTAGCTTTTGGTCCGCGTAGAATCCTTATGTGCTCTCGGCCAACCCGTGCGGGTCGAGCAGCGGGTCGGCTATAGCGGTGGCGGCGAACATGGTCGCGGTGACGCTAGGGACGGAGACCGACGGCTCGATCATCTGCCCGGCCGCCGCAAACTCCGTGGTGGGGATCAAACCCACCGTAGGACTCACCAGCCGGGCTGGCGTCATTCCCATCTCTCCCAGGCAGGACACTGTTGGGTAAGCAAATTTAAAATTTGTTTGATACATTGATGGTCTGTGGTAAAAAATTTAGTGGTTGATACTCAAAATTTCGAATTCGAAATCTAATAATTTTATATTCAAAATAAATGAAACAGATATTATACTATATTTCTTTCTCTTTCAAAAAAAAAATAAAATAAAAAAATAAAAATAGTTGTTTGATATCAAAACACAATCAGAGTGGAACCATATAGAAAATTGAGAGAGTGTAGAAAATATATCGTAACAAATTTATCACGACATTAAATGTTCTCTCATCACTATCTCCCTACAATCTTAAATGGAAAAAAAGAAGAACAAATTTTTTGTTGTTTTGAAAAGAGAATTTGGCTAAATTTGGTAGAGAGCTATTATGACCATTTCATCACTGTTCCATTTGTTCATTTGACTGATGCAAGTAAGTTCTAAGTTGTTAGAGTTATTTTGTTTTACTATTTATACAGGGGTAGTTTTATCAATTCATCTGCTTCTATACATAATTATTTTTTTGTTTTTTTTGGAATGATAAAGTATTTGATTAAGGGACCGTTCCATTGTTTGAGGGTGTGTCTGAATATAAACCGAATTAAAGGCGAGCTGATATCTAGATCAAGGTAGTCTTTTGGAAGTGAATCTATCTCTGGATTGACACTCGAATATGTCACACACTTTTGTTTGATTCAAGCGATTTGGTTAAAGAATCGCTTCAGTTGGGGAGGGATCAGCTCAACCGATATCTATGTCACTGAATAGTCAGAAGCTAAAAAGAGTGGACTTGACTAAAAAAAGACTCAGTTCTTGAGCTGAATCTATTATATTAATAGTAGGAAATTTAGGTTATAAGTTAAACTATTTCTAGAAAAAAATTGTAAGTGTAGAAAAAGAAATATTACAAATTAGATTACTCATAAGAAAAGCTATACACTGTAGTAAATTATAAAGTGTGTTGTTGTTTCAAGAGTATAAAATTCTTATCACATATTTGAAAAATACTATTTACAGTATTCTTCTGTCGACCTGCGTTACCGGTTGGCTCGCGTAGTGAGAGACTGCTATAGCCACTATCGCAAAAATCACGCTCTATATTTCAACCGTTTCCGCCTAAGGATTTTTTTTTTTCGACTTCTAATATGTCATGTGTTTTTGTCATCTTCGCCTACGTGGGTTGAGCGCTTTTTTTGTACTAACATGGTGCCTTCTGTATTGAAACATTGTATGCTACACTGCAGTTTGATAGCCATAACTTATAATGACATGCATAAGAAACCTTTGACGTGTAAGAAAAATCACTCCTTTTGTTTTAAATTGAGTTTGGGAGTTGTTAATGCAGCTGGTTTTGATGTTTTTGTAAGCAGCCCTATTTGTAGAACAGTGTCAGATGCTGTCCATGTGTTGGACGCAATTGTTGGGTACGACCCAGATGATGCAGAAGCAACTAAATTGGCTTCGAAATATATACCTATAGAGGGCTACAAGCAATTTTTGAATTTAGAGGGACTAAAGGGAAAGAGACTCGGGATTTTGAGGGAGGGCTTTTTTGAGTTCCCCCAAAACTCTGTGCAAAAAAAGGTTTTTGAGGAGCATTTCAACACAATGAGGTATCTCTCTCTTCCTCTCTAAACCCTTTAATTTTACTACCTAACTTAAAAGTTTTATATAATATTTTTTTTTAAAACAAATATTATGTCAAATACCGCAATATTCTGATATATTATTATTATTATTATTATTATTTTTAAGAGAAAGATAGTACGCTACCTGCTTTTATTCATTAGGAAGTTGAATTAGACAACAGGAGTGAGACAACACGGTCTCGAAGCGACGAAAAAAAAAGAAAAAAAGAAAAAAAGAAAAATAAGAAGATTGATCGCACCAAGGCGACGTGGGGTGGGGGTTACAGAGACAGATCACCCCCCCCCCCCACGCAGCGTACCGATCAGTTCCCAGTCCGAAATCAACTGAACGACCCAGTTGACAGCGGAAAGGGGATCGGTACAAGAGAGTTGAAAAATCGCTTTGTTAGAAATATTGTTAAGATTACACAGTGAAACTAGAAGTTTCAAAATTCGAGTATCTGTTCCATATATTTACTAAAGCAAACATCTGTCATTTTACTATTTTGTTACTTGAAGTAACTATTGTGATTTTCTTTTTTTTTTAATGTTTCTTGTTTTTTTTTTTGGGCAAAATATATCAAAGGCAAAGAGGAGCTATCCTAATTGATAACCTTGAAATTGCCAATGTGAGCATCATCCTTGATCTCATGCAAAGTGGTGAATGGATCGCATTGTTAGCAGAGTTTAAGTTATCACTGAACAAGTACTTGGCACAATTATCTTATTCTCCTGTTAGATCTCTTGAAGAGGTAATAGCTTTCAACAACAAGAACAAAATCAAGGTATGCTGTAAACAAAACACAAAAAGCATATGCAATATATATATTTTTTTTTAAGGTACTTTTGTATGGGAAACTTACCTGAATAATAGCACATCCTGAAACAGGTGTCTAAACTTCACAAATTTGATTTTACTACCAAATTTTACATATTGTTTGATTTCTGAAAATTGCTCAGAAGATATTCTCAAATTTTGCTTATTTTTTCATCACATTGCAGAGTATTTTTTTTTCTCGACTATATATATATTCCACCAAAAAACAAAAATTAGTGCAAAATTCTGACTGTACATACTAAATCAAATAGATTAAAAGTTCAGATGATAAATTCAAAATTGTTAAAGCTCAATTACCTATTTTATAGTGAAGCATGATTCAGGTAAGATCCATACATTTTTTCCTCCTCTTTATTGGTTCAACTCATAAGAATTTGAGCTAAGATTGTATTTGAATGCAGGAAAGCATGAAAGAATATGGCCAACCTGTTTTCTTGATGGCTCAGAATACTAGTGGAATAGGCCCCGTCGAGAGAAGCGCGATTTCGCGAATGAATCAACTCTCCGAGGAAGGGATAGAGATGTTGATGATGAAGAATCAATTGGATGCAGTAATCACACCCGATGCGACCGCAAAAAGTATTCTTGCTATCGGTGGGTATCCCGGAATTAGTGTTCCGGCAGGATATGATAAAACAGGGGTGCCTTTTGGTATCTGCTTTGGGGGTTTAAAGGGTTCAGAACCTAAGTTGATTGAAATAGCTTATGCTTTTGAACAAGCCACAGCAGTTAGAAAACCTCCTACATTCAAGTCAAGTGTAACAGCAATAAGAGAGTTATAAAATCGAAACTAGCAACTGACAATGTTGAGAGCTAATGAACAGCAATAGTCTCATGAATCCTCTATTAATATTATGTCTATATGTATGTTTACATTCTAGGCATGTTTATGTAGTCTTTGTGTTAAAATTGTTCAATAAATCTCCTCTTGACTTTGAGAGAGTTTAGAGGTTGTTTCATTTCTCTACTATACATGCTTGTCATCATGCTTAGAACAGTTCGAAAAGCTTCTAATAAACAGATGGCTCAACACATCATGAACTAAGAAATTGTTTTTTCAAATAGATGTGCAAAATCATTCGAAAAGACATCGTCGAAGCTTTATTTTCAGTTCTGTTTCCTAACCACTTTCGGTAAGACACAGGGCAAAGTAACAATTGGCAGTCACCAGGTTCAGATTTAGGCAACTCATGTATGAGATTCTTCTTGTTTTGAATCTTTAAAAGTACCAATTATTAAGATTGAAAAGAATATTACAACTGCAACTTCAAAAATCTTAACTACAAATAGTTAAACAACAATGAATAAGAAGTAGAAATAAAGGAGCCTAAATAGGTGATAGGATGAGATCAATGGGTTTTGAGAATGAAGTTGCAGAGTAGTAGGCCCTAAACTTCTGCATATTTTGCAGCTCAGACATGCTTCTCTATTGCTCATTCAGAGAAAAAATTGCACAGTACTCAGATCTTATTCCTGTATAGGTAAACATGGCTTGATAATAAATAAATTTTCATCACATCGACAAGCACCAAAATGTCAAGCACATCAAACATGGCAACCATAACAAGCAAGATACATTTGCTAAATAAAGAACACATTTAATGCATTAGTAAGGAGTTTGCGACAATATTCATATTTACACAGGAAAGCCGTAGGCGCTTTGACGTATAAAGCACTGCACGGTAACAGGGGTCTTTTAGCAAACTAATGGACACAATGATACATGCATACACACGGAAAACTGAACAGACTCATACTTAGATCTTAAAGCTGAACACTGGAACCATATTGAAGAGCTCACCATCGATTTACAGTGGGTTGGTTTGCAAAACATTCTCAACTTTCATTAGTGCTCAATCAACAAACTTCAGATATTCATCCAAAGGATGAGGGGTTAACAATAAGATACCTTTACAACATAATTAAGCAGCCGGCCAATTTTGTTCAGTGGCACATTCTTCAGAGCCATCCATGCCACAAACAAACTTCCAATAATCAATTAATTTATGGTCTTGAGGAACCACTTCTTCCGGCTTACCAACACAGAAAATAGCATATGCATCAGCAGCATATCTGAGAGAAAAGTAAAAATTAGAATATGTAAACACAAATAAGAAATAATACGAAAAGATTACAAAATTTATTTAGGAAGAGGTTTGATAAGATAAGATTCAGTACTCACTTGCCTATTCCGTGGAGTTGAGTTACATGAGTCCAGTCACTGCTCAAGTACTCCTGAGAGAACTGCCTAATCGTTCTCGCTCGTTTTCTTTGCAATCCTAGACTCTGTATGACCTTCTCTATCTCCTCCGCAGGGACCTTTGTTGTGGTCTCAGCGTCAGGACAAAGAAGGAATAAGCCCGGGAGTACTCTCCGGACCTGCATCGCATTCGTAGGTGATCAGTGATATCCCCTATGTTGCTCAATGTTATAAAGGAATCTAAGCCGAATTTTTGAACTTTCGCATATGTAAATAAGATTAGTAGCTATCAATGACAAAGAGATCATTGTGGCTATCAAGTACTTGTAAAAATGTGAATAATAATAAAGTTCTCCTCTGCTCCTTTTTCTCTCCCCCTCACTCCCTTATGCACTATTTTAAATGCAATTTCTCCAATTCTTTCTTGTAACCTGCTTCTCTCTTTTAACATCAGAAATCTAGATCCCTTTCTTACTGCAGCTATCGAAATTGGTGGTAATTGAGGCAGAAGCTAAACTTTGGTTCTTTACAACTTGGCCAAAACTAAAATTTGGTTATGTTAACTTCAATTTTGGATGCTATAATCTCCAATTTTAAGGAATTCGAAATTAAATTGAGACTAAAGCATAAAGAGAGAGAGAGAGAGAGAGAGAGAGAGAGAGAGAGAGAGAGAGAGAGATGGACCTGTTCCCCAGTGGTAATGTTAAGGAGCATGCATATGATCAAAACCCTCCACGGATCGAACGAGTGCCTCTCTTGGAGGAGGCTGTGGCACGACGCTGGAGGCTCCCACGCTCCTTCGGCGGCGACTCTCCGATAAGCCTCCGATATCTTCTCCGCCGCCGAGAGCTGCGATCGCTGCTTGCTCCTCCTCCGCCGCTTCTTCATATCGCGATCAAGATCATCATCGTCGTCGTCGTGGCCATCGTCCACCCCCTCGCGATCCCCGCTACGATTAGGAGCAGGGAGGCTCCTAGGGTTCCGCTTCTCATTCTTCGTCGTCGTCGTCGTCTTCTTCCTCCTCTTGGTTCCACGGGAGAGCTCCTTCTTGTAGAGGACGATCGGGGGAGAGGCGTCGGGGGGGAGGGGGAAGAAGCGGGAGACGACGATGGGCTTCCCGGCTACTGTGGTGCGGAGGTAGGAAGACACGGCGGCGGAGGACAGCGGCGGTGGGGGGCGGCGCCGCCTCTTCACCGGCGGCGGAGGAGCATCAACGTCGTCTCCACCTCCGACGCTCCTCTTCTTCTTCTTCTTCTTCTTCGTCGTCGTCGTCGTCGTCGTCGTCGTCGTCGTCTCCGAGGGTTTGTAGGCGAAGGAGGAGAGGATTTGGTCGAGCGACGGGGAATCGCGCGCCATGGCGGGGTCGTCGCGCGTGTTCGGGAAGGGCACAGCGCGAATTTTGGTCGCTCGCAGGTGCGGTACGTTCACCGCTTTTGGGGTATGGTCACCGCCAAAGCAGGTAAATTTTGTTCGCTACACCCGGTGTATCAATGCTTCTCATACACCGGGTCAAAATGCATGGACATCCCCTCAATTATTTGATTTTGGATTGGGTTATCGAAAATTTAAATGATTCCATTATTAGTTGTTAATAATTAATTGATTTAATTTTGTTAGCTAAAAAAAAATTAATTTTATTAAATTTGATGAAATATGAATTTGATAAAATTTATAAATATTTTTTGACTAAATTTATTTAATTTTAAAAATTAAAAGTTGTGGGTAGTAAAGAAATATAAAAAATAAAAATATTTAGAATTTATCTAAACTATACATGTGACGCCCCACTTCCCAGGGGGTCACCCATCCTAGAACTACTCTAGCTCTAGCACGCTTAACTCTCATGTTCCTCTTGGATCTTGCTACCATCCAAAATGCTATAGCCGGGTTAGAGATTTAGTCCTATTATATCATTTATATAGAGGACTAATCCAAATTCCAGGGGTGTCACATTCTTCCCCCCTTTAAGCCCTGACGTCCACGTCAGGCTCAAGCACACTCACAAGCACCAGGCGATGTGAGACTCGTCTCGCTAGCCTTAGCCGACCTTGTTAGGAGCTGCACTCCACTCACAACGGTCATTAGCCGGGGGAGCCTCGCTCTACCCGCTATATAACCCTGGCTCAACCGAGACTCATCTCACATTTCCGGCTGGTGAATGGCTCTGATACCAACTGTGACGCCCCACTTCCCAGGGGGTCACCCATCCTAGAACTACTCTAGCTCTAGCACGCTTAACTCTCATGTTCCTCTTGGATTTTGCTACCATCCAAAATGCTATAGCCGGGTTAGAGATTTAGTCCTATTATATCATTTATATAGAGGACTAATCCAAATTCCGGGGGTGTCACATTTACTGTGACGCCCCACTTCCCAGGGGGTCACCCATCCTAGAACTACTCTAGCTCTAGCACGCTTAACTCTCATGTTCCTCTTGGATTTTGCTACCATCCAAAATGCTATAGCCGGGTTAGAGATTTAGTCCTATTATATCATTTATATAGAGGACTAATCCAAATTCCGGGGGTGTCACATTCTTCCCCCCTTTAAGCCCTGACGTCCACGTCAGGCTCAAGCACACTCACAAGCACCAGGCGATGTGAGACTCGTCTCGCTAGCCTTAGCCGACCTTGTGAGGAGCTGCACTCCACTCACAACGGTCATTAGCCGGGGAGCCTCGCTCTACCCGCTAAATAACCCTGGCTCAGCCGAGACTCATCTCACATTTCCGGCTGGTGAATGGCTCTGATACCAACTGTGACGCCCCACTTCCCAGGGGGTCACCCATCCTAGAACTACTCTAGCTCTAGCACGCTTAACTCTCATGTTCCTCTTGGATCTTGCTACCATCCAAAATGCTATAGCCGGGTTAGAGATTTAGTCCTATTATATCATTTATATAGAGGACTAATCCAAATTCCAGGGGTGTCACAATACATCAATTTTTCAAAATTTTAATTTATTTGATTTGAACCAGATAACGACACTCTAATTTTAAATTTTAAACTAATTAATTTTATTTATTTTAATAAATTTATAGTGCGTTACATCTATAAATTTGAGCCAGATTATTTATTTTTTTCAGATTTGAACTAGATATTAAAAAATAGTGTAAAGAATTATAAAATTTTAAAGTTTTGATACCAAATAATAATAAAATATAAATTTTATTTTTAATTTAGATAATTGCCAAACAGATTCTAATTAGTCTCGATCATGGTGGTTGAAAATTTTACTAAGTGTTCGATTAGATCAGTCCAATTAATTAATTAATAAATAATGCAAATGGGTATGAAGAATAATTAATTTGTTTGAAGAATAATAATGCATGTATTTTTGGTTGAGGAACTGAACAAATTAAAGAAGCTTATCTAAAGTGGCTGCAGTTTATGGATTATATTAATTATTGGATTTTGATGTGTAGAGAAATAAAATCCAACAATTGCGAATTTAAGTTTAACTTGATGTGTAACTTAATTAATTCTAACTAAATGGATCTTTAATATGATGTTTTAATACTAATTTTGACTCAATAAAAAATTAGCATTCCATCAAATCCTCATTTGCATGCTCATGTGCTTTATTTATTAAGGCAATTAATTGCATCGTGATAGTGATATGACTCCTTTGTTTTATTCACATGAAAGTGATCTTTAACCTGAGCTACATTTAAATCTCTTAATTGTTGTAGATAATTTAAACAAATTTCTATCGAGAAGTACTCTCCGAGATCATGTTTAAATAAAAAAAATATTTTAAAAAATTATAAAATTTAGTATTTAAAAACTTTAAATGTTTTAAATTATATTTACATATGTTGATTATTAAATTGGATGCTGAATCGATGAAAATAATTCTATGATAATGAGTTGATGCTGTTATTATGTAGAGAGAGAACAGAGAGAATGAAAGTAAAACGTGGATTTGAAATTTCAAGAGTAATTTAAAATTTTAAAATTTTTTTAACATTCATTATACAGGAAATAAAATATATTCGTATTCCTCAACATTAATAAGATTTCTCCTTTTAGAAAAATTCTATTTCTTTTGGAATAAAATATTTCGAATCATATTACTTAATTATATTATTATCTAAACGTAGTAATCGGTTGTAAATTTTTAATAATTTTTGACAAATTACATGAACCAATTACTCTCTACAGTAATGTTCCTCCTTTACATGGAAAAATAATGCTCAAAGAAAAGAAAAAAAAAAAAAATTTAATTAAGGCTCCAATTGTTTTCAAGTTTAATTCATTAGTTGGGGTGTCATGATCAAATTAGATGAATATGCAATGTGATGAATTAAATGGAGCATTCTTGATCAAGTTGTGTGTCAACCAGATAGGCGGCCACACACAACCACCCTCGTTTATGCATTCATGCATGTGTCATCTAATTATTTATGCACACAAACTGTTGGGAAGTCAGAGGTGTCCACTTGCCGCACACCAGTTGGCATGCTAAAATATCAAATTAAAAAATTCAGCTCGTATTCGATTCTTTTAAAATAAATCGAACACGAGCTGACTCACGAACAATAAGTTAGATTGTCAATTATACTATTGGATGAAAATTTGAAAAAAAAACTTAGAATTTTAATCTATAAAATTTATAAAATATAATTTTTTTTTATATTTGAGTTGGCCAAAAGTTCAAATAGTATATATATATATATATATATATATATATATATATATATATATATATATATATATATATATATATATATCGTACTTATAAATTATTTTTAATGATGGGGCATCCGATTCGACGATCGACTCCGTTATATATATATTTCGTACTTATAAATTATTTTCAATGATGGGGCATCCGATTCGACGATCGACTTCGTTAAGCATGATCTATCCTGTTAGAACTATTTAAAAATCAAATTTCACTACATTTTGACATCATTTATCAAGTGATCAAAGGATCTCAAAATGACTATTTTAATCGTCGATGTGGTACGTTTGTAAGTTCAATAGTATAGAATAATTCAAATTATATGAAACTTTAATAAAACGTTATAGTTAACACCAAAAGTGAGACCATAACTTTCGATTTGAAATTTAAGTCTTTTATCATAATTTTTTATGAGATTTTTATTTTCAACGTTTATTTTAGGGTTACTCGTTTAGTAGACAAATAAAATTTAAAAATTATAAAATTTGGTTTCTAAATAGTTCCAACATTATAGATCAAGTCTAACGGAATCGATCGTCGAATCAGATGTCTCATTATTGAAAACTATTTACAGGCACGGAAGCCTCACTTTCGAAAGTATAGGAGTCTAGCTCTCTCTCTCTCCTCTCTCCTCTCTCTCTCTCCCTCCCCTATATATATATATATATATATATATATATATATATATATGGGAGGGAGAGAGAGAGAGAGAGAGAGAGAGAGAGAGAGAGAGAGAGTCCGGCCGGCTACTATACTTTTATAAGTATAGACTCTTTTATACTCATAATTTTTTGATCCTTGGATAAGGGAATGTACGGCTAGGATTATAGCGGTCCCATAGGATTTATACTATTTCGATCACCACCAACCCACTAAACCCTAATGAGCCCACTATCATCCTAACCGCATATTTTTTCACCCAAAGGCGGAAAAGTTATGAGTACAAAAGGGTCTATACTCATAAGAGTATTGTAGCCCGATATACTCTCTCTCTCTCTCTCTCTCTCTCTCTCTCTCTATATATATATATATATATATATATATATATATATATATATATATATATATATATATATATAAAGAGAGAGAGAGAGAGAGAGTCCGGCCGGCTACTATATTTTTATAAGTATAGACTCCTTCGTACTCATAATTTTTTGATCCTTGGATAAGGGAATGTACGGCTAGGATTATAGCGGTCCCATAGGATTTATACTATTTCACCACCAACCCACTAAACCCTAATGAGCCCACTATCATCCTAACCGCATATTTTTTTATCCAAAAGCGAAAAAGTTATGAGTACAAAGGGGTCTATACTCATAAGAGTATTGTAGCCCTATATATATATATATTATATATATATATATATATATATATATATATAGAGAGAGAGAGAGAGAGAGAGAGAGAGAGAGAGAGAGAGAGAGAGAGAGAGAGAGAGAGAGAGTCCGGCTATCATGCTTGTACAAGCACCAAGCAATTTGTAC
>CM054937.1:2620745-2633245 GCA_029168755.2 Tillandsia fasciculata | reverse complement strand
TTATCGTATGTTTTTATTTTTATTTTACCATAAAAGTTGCATGTTTTTATTTTTATTTGATTATAATATCGTATAGAATGATTAAGTTATAATTTTTTATAAATCATTGGAGACCAATAAAAATAAAATAAAAACACAAAATAGTTAATGCAACTTTTTCGAACCATAGAAACATGATTTAAAAAAAAAAAAAAAAAAAAAAAAAAAAAAAAAAAAAATAAAAAAATGAAAAACTAAATTACATGGGAGCAAATTTAAGTGCACTGTGTACTTAAACTTTGATGATGGAAGCAACGATAGCATATCGACAACATAATTAGATTGGGGCCGTTGATCTATGAATATTGCAATTAGTTATAATGAATTAATGCTTCTAAAACCCTACTATGTCACCTCTCAAATTAAGGTGCTAGGTTGTTGAGTGACACCTAACCCCTCCCATTAAATGTGTTTGTGACTAGTTGAACTCACACTTGCCAATTATAACAACAATTTTTTTTTTTTTTTTTTTTTTTTTTTTTTTTTTTTTCAGGGATTCCATTTGTTTTATCCAAGATGAATTTCAAACTTTCGAATGAACTAGAGTTCAAGATAAAAATTACTTTTTTTTTTTTTTACTGTTTATTTTTATAATTATGGAACTGAAGCTTTTTTTAACTAGTTCTAATATTTGTTTGACAAAAAATGAATGGGGTAAAAATTGGCGTTCCTCATAAATAATATTTTATTTTTTTGTCACTTTTTTGTCCTAATTGTATTACAACAGAATTAGATTATAGTGACACATTCTTGTGATATTTTTGTACAAGTGTCATATATATATATTATCTATATCTAAAATTAGATTATAGGGACATATTTTTGGAACACATTATAATAATATGTCGCTATGGTATATAATAATGTGTCGCTATATATCGTAGCGACTGCACATATAGCGACACTAATTATAAGTGTCGGTATTTTTGCTATCGGTATTTTTTTTAAAATTTTAGAAATATTTAAAAGTATCGCTATAACATAGTTTTGTTGTAGTTTTGACTTATCTGAGATGGGCCAAAGTTAATTACCGTATATTAAAATATTTGAGTTTCGATCTAAGATGATGTTATGGTGAGCTAAACAATAAAAATAAATATTTTCGGTCGAAAATCATTTTATCCTTCACCACTGTGAAATAAACACACTCTTGAAGTTTACTCTCGCCAAATTTATCCCTAATTCGATGTCAATTTTTGGTTCATCTGCAGAATTTGAGTCTCACATGATATTTCTAATTTATCCTTCTAACTCTGCAAGTCGAATTCGCTGAACGAACGTACTGCACAATTATTTTAAATTTTAAAGTGTAAATTATAACGATAGAAATTGAATAAAATGGTAATCCATTCAAACTTGACACTCCTCTCTCCTGCTTAATTTTCTACTTCTTTCTCCATTAAAAAACACCACCTTTGGTATGTATAGTTTTAAGTTCTTAAAGAAAAACAGTTAACTTTTTACATACTTCAATATAGTATCAAGGCGAGAGGTATTGTGTTTATAATGCAACAAATTTAGCATTAGAGTTATTAAAAAAGTGTGACTTCGCTAAGACGGTCATAACTTTTCACTCAAATGTCCATTTTCAGCGTGCAACCATAATTAAAAAAATCACTTTTTGAAATCTACGCATAATGCATCAAACAACAAAGCCGTTGTGGTCGAGATTGGAACCCAAATTCAACTGTATAGACCTTTGTTTTTACATTTTTAGATTATCTTCAAAAAGTTTTGTACTTTTCTATTTTGAGTGCAATTATTTGATTATTTTTTATCGTTTTAAGCTTAGAGAAAGATTAGAATTTATTAACTTCAATTATAGTAAAATTCAAGTATTGACTCTCTATATATATACACGTGTCATTCGGTTAATGTAATTAGCTCTTAGAGTTTATTAATAATATTTCATCTTTGTCGAATAATTCTGTTCTTCGTGTACCTTTCTTAATTTATATCCTTATACTTTTTTTTTTCTCTCAACGGAGCTTAGTGTCACGGACTTAATCTTTTCGCCTAGCAAAAGTTCGTGCGGCGCCCGCCTTCCTGCTCGAAGAGGGCAAGCCTTGCTCTCTATTTGCTAGCCTGGACCTTCGCGCCTTACGACTAAATGCAAAAGTAGGAAAAAGAGAAAGGAGTAGTGGTTCCGCAGAAAAAACTAAGTACTCACTCTACTTAGAAAATTAACACTACAAGATACAACTCTCTCTTTGGTTGTTGAACGAACCCTAGATTATTACTGTGACAAGTGAGAGTTGTTCAACAAGAGCAAGAGAGAGTTGTATCTTGTAGAGTTATTTTCTAAGTAAAGAGTGTACTTAATTTTTTCTGCGGAACCACTACTCTTTTCTCTTTCTCTACTTTTGTATTTAGTCGTAGGGCGCGAAGATCCAGGCTAGCAAATAGAGAGTAAGGCTTGCCCTCTTCGAGCAGGAAGGCGGGCGCCGCACGAATTTTTGCTAGGCGAAAAGCTTAAGTCCGTGACATTAGGCTTGCATCAGTTTAAGTCCCATTATAGGCCCTCAGTCTTATTTAATTTTCACATTCTTCAATGATCTCTAGATCTAACATGTGCCCTAATTTGAAAATTTCAGCTTCTGAATTGGGTATAAAGGAGTTTCTTCCTCCATATCTTTCGGTGAAGTTCTCACCTGAAGATCTCCTCACTGGTGTTAGCTTTGCTTCTGGTGCCGCAGGATATGACCCCCTCACTTCAGCTCTTACGGTAATTATTGATTAATTTTTAATTACTCCCATAACATTTTAATTAGCTAGGGTGCGTAGGACATTAATTATGTACTCACTAGCAAAAATTATATTTATAAACTAAAAATGCATATAACTTATTTGAACTACTTGCTTCCTTTCCTTTTGGTTTTTCAAAGTTGGTAGAAAATTTGCCAAATTACATTTAAATGTAGTAATTTGTATTTTAAAAACAATACGCTGCTCCTGCTCTCTACGAGTGATAAAAAGTTTAACCGAATGTTTAGATTCGAAGATGTCTAGTTAACACGAGAAGACTTTAATAAATAGCTTTTTGTATTGTGGAATGAAACTCAAATAAAAAAGTATGAGCATGCTCGTGTTTGCCGCCAAAATAAAATACTGTCATGAGAGAATTAAAGAATAGTGTGTTTCGAACTTTTATAATATCTCGAAAGTGAAGAAGGAATTTATCGAAGAAACACAAAAATTGGATATTTTGCAGGAATGTCAAAGATTGACCCCTCAGTAGCATGAGAATTGGAAGAAACTCAAAAAACATCTTGCCGCTATTGTTGGGGTGTGACACCCCAATAGTCCCACATCGGATGGGAATGGGTTGTGATTAGGTATATAAGCATCTGGACACTAATAATAATAACTGAGTGTGAATGCGCCACCTGCCAAAGGGATCAAGCGATCGGACCGAGGAGGGATCCGCTCTGCAGGGTTCTTCTCAATCAGCTCTTGTGAGAGTTCGGCCTAGATTAGCCGAACTGGGGTTGAGAGATAAACAGAGTTCGGCCTAGAGGATCCGAACTGGGAGTCGAAAATAAGAATTTGACACGACTAAGAAACCAATTAGGAATTGTATTGATTGAAACGAGGTTACAAGGGTAACAGGGAACCAATTACAAGTAAGCCTATTCTTAAAAGTGTGGTAAATGTTATCTAGGAAAGCAGTAAATGTAGGTATGAAAAGACATGGGTGGTCATTGGCTTACGAGGTTGCAGGATATCCTCTCAATATATTATTGTATGATTGTTTTCTCGCTAAAAATTCATACACTGGCTATATGTACGTCGTGGGTAGACAAAAGAAACTCAGTTCATTCGGCGGTCTGTGTGTGTGCCCAAACCGACCAAATAGGTGGTTCTGAGGCGTGATAAAATTGTTGTATAATTTATTACAAGACAATAGTGTAGCACACCCAGAAATCGCCAATTTGATCGGTTCGCGCACGCCAGCAAACCAACAAATCAGGCATGACCTTTCTCTACCTGAAAGAAACGGTAATTATCTCAATCATATAACATGCACAACGAGATACATGAATTTTAGAGTAAAACTAAATTTAAACTTTCAACTTTAAATATAAATATAATTGCATAAAGTTGAAACCGTAATAGTAGAATGAACATGAATATACTTTTAATACAATTTTTTTTTCCCCTTTCCTCTCTGAAAATAAAACAATATTCACTCTATACAAAAAGAGCATTTTTAGACCTTCTAGGCCCACTACTCTGCAGGGCTTTTGCCCCTATCACGTGCTTCGCCGCTAACACCTGAATTGATAAAAATGTGTAAATCACGAGGTGTGAGAATTATGAATAGTTTCCAGTAGGTTCAACCACCGAGAAACATACTCTACACCATTTGGTCCAATATAAGTATTAGTAGTAAAATAATATTTAAACCAGATAAATTCTACAGTAGTATAGAAGTAAATCTTTTACACTACTAATTCACATACACATACCGCTATGCTACTATGCCACAACACACTATGCCACTATGCCATTATGCTAAAACGGCCATTATGTCGCTACTCATGAGTCACATCTAACCCAATCGCACTCGGTCACTCTTATTATATTATAATTTAAATTTCATAATTGTGCCTCGTAGAGAGTCGACTTATGTAGGAACCCTCTTTACTTGGTGGTTGCTTGTGTTCTTTTAGAACAAACCTCGTGAAGAGTCGATTTATGCGCAAAACCCTCTCCAATTTGGCAAGTGAATGAATTTAAGGCACTTAGTCACTCAAGCACTAAGGAAGTCGGAATATGATCATAACCCTTCCCCGGAAGTTGAAATATCCTTGTGACCCTCCCGTTACCTTAACACTTTCGGAAGGTCTTATTAACTTTACTTTTCTTTTTTATCCTAGGTTTGTAACTCTATGATAGCTAAGATGCCTCAAGGACACCAATTTAGTTTGAGTTCTCTTACTTACTCATTCTTTACTTAATAACCCTAAGTTCAAAACTATAGAATAACACCATCTCCAAAGGACACTATAAGATCTTACCACACCAGTTCTTGGACTCTTATGTTAAAACCCTAGAGTTCTTTTGACTCTATGTTTGATCTTAGGATTTTTCTTAGTTAATGCCGCACATCATAAAGACTCTTTTCTAAGTTAAATGTCACACATGAGTTAAACTACATCTAGATTTTCTTACTCATACATATACAAGGCTAAAATTTAGTTTTTTACCTTTTTACACTATTTTGGGCTAAACCTTAAAATTGCTCATGTACTAACATACATGCCAAAACTTCTAAAACTTACAAATAATACTTCTAAATCAAAGAAAGCATAAGAACGAGTGGTAGTTCACCCTTTTTGGTGATATCTTCAACCTTTATTTAGTCTCTTCTTGAAAGAGGTGATTGATCGATCTCTTAGATCTCGAAAAAAATCCTAGAAAAATGATTTAGAAAATATAAGAGACCTCAAAATCTCTTTTAAAACTCAAAACCCTAAAAATCTCAAAACTCTAAAAGCTCATCTCTCTTATTGCTAGCGAAAATGTGGATGGAAAATGCCGTTCTTCCTCGTAGAGCTTCTCCTTGAAGCCCTTCTTTATTTTCTTGTCTTGGAGGAAATCAAAATCCCACTTGAAAGCTTCTTCCACAAGTGGGTTTCCTCTTTTCTAGAGAGAGAAAGAGAAGAGAGGGAGCGAGGAAGTGAGGAAACTGGTTTGGGGGCAAGGTGAAGGGGTTTGGATCCTCTTTTATAAACCCAACCCGCCAAAAATTATAAGAATGCTGCTAACTTCATTGGGCACCTAGACCGCACACAAACTGGTCCGTGATCCACGGTCTGGTCCCTGAATGTCGAGTTCCAGGCTGTGCCCCGATGGATCGGTCTATCTTCCACAGTCCGGTCCCCGAACTTTTCCCAGAGTTTTCTCGTAGCGGAGGTCCAGACTGCCCCTCCTGGTCCAATCTCTTTAGCCAAGGTCCGATCTCCTAACCCAAGGTCCGATCTCAGAGAGCTATTTGCTCAATTTTCTTCGCCTCGAAGTATGTGTTTTCTCTATATGAAGCTTTAATCCTTTTCTAATCATTCTGAAATGCTCATAATAGACTTTGCACATTTTTACAATCTCTTTCGACTGTTCCATACGCAATTTGGCCAAAATTCAATACGATATTTTCTCTAAAACTCATTTTCGCACCAAAAACTCGCGCCGAAAATACTCAAGTGAGCTTGAAACTCTTCCTGAATTACAAAGGTGGTTCCTCCAAACCACTTTCTACCAGTACTCTACTATTTCGCATAACTACGGTCACTACAAATGGAGTCAAAGACAAACGTTTTATTTAGCTGTGGAAGATCAAAACCCTATTGAAAGTTAAAATTTTTGTGTAACTAGTTTTAAAACGAAATGTGCTAACAATGAATAACCTTCCGAAAAGAGGATGGCATGGAGAGGGGAGTTGTGCCCAATGTATAGAGGAGTCCGAGACGGTTGACCATCCTTTTATGGGATGCGAAACTATCAAAGTTTTGTTGAAAGGCCTGTTATCGAATTAGAGGATTTTACTTAATTGCATCTTAGTTGATAGGCTTTGGCAAGTGAGTAGTAGATTCAAAGGTGGCGCCTTAAGGGGAGAGGAGCTAGCAACAATTGCTACCTCACGGTGGGTTATTTGGTTAAAACGGAATAGAAGAATTTTTTTTTTAGAAAAATAAGCTCACTATGAGACAATTTATCATTGGATTTCCACTCGCGTAGAAACTTTTGGAATTCATTCTATTTTATGTAATTATTTTTTTTCATCGAGGTCAGGCTGCCTCACTTTGTAACTTAGTTTACATCCTAATTGAATGAAACAATAACATGCTACCTTTTTATCAAAAAAAAAAAATCGATAAGGTTTGATTAAGACATACTCATGCATCAAACATATTATGAGATTAGGTACAGATAGAATTTGTGATTTAAATAAGGTTTGCATCTGTTCTTCTATTTATTATATAACAAAATGTTATACGAATGATTGAGCAAGTTAATTCTAAAAAAAAAAAATCTGATAACTGTTACATATGCCTTGAAATTTTGTTATGAATTTAATTTGATTTTATGCTCACGATTCGCTGACATTATTGTACTACCTTTATCAGATAGTTAAAATTCTTTTTTTTTCATCCGTAATTATTTTTCTACAAAAAAAAAAAAAAATTCACGTAAAACCTTTTTTTTTTTTTCTTGCACTGTTATAATTTGTTTACTTTGTGATCACCATTATTTTCATCTTTATTTGTGAACTTGTCATAACAAAAACTTTTTAGAAATCCAAAATTACATAAATTTTAGATAGTAAATTAAAAAATTACTGACCAACCTCAAGCGAACTTTTTAAAATTTCCGCGTAGTTTAAATAAGGTTTACATATCTTTACCTATTTATTTTTTTTCAGAATGTTATATCCATGACTGATCAACTCCGATTATTCGGAGAGTATAAGGAGAGTTTGAAGGCCATCGCAGGCGAGGAGAGAGCAGAATATATCGTCTCCGAGAGCGTGTACATCATCTGCTCTGGAACCAACGACATCACCACCACTTATTTCTTGACCCCGTTCAGGAATACACAATATGATCTCCCTTCCTACGTCAACTTAGTCATTTCTTTCTCTAAAAAGTTTCTCAGGGTAAATTTATTCCGTGAACTTCTTGTGAGAGTTTATTCAGGTCACTGAACTTTCAAGTTAAATTCAATCAATCCATCAAACTCCAAATCACTTTTGTGATAGAATAGTGATACAGCGGTTGGATCCACTACAATAAAACTATGCTATAGTGATACTTTTAAGTGTTGCTAAAGACTAAAAAAAATACTGCTGGAAAAAATATCGACACCGTCGCTAGGGTGTATAGCAACATATTACTATAATATGTTCCAAAAATATGTCTCAATAACCTAATTTTGGATATAGATTGACTATAAATAAGACACTTGCAAAAAGTATAATAAAAATGTATCTCTATAATTTAATTTTGTTGTAGTGATCATTTAGTATTAGTCGAGTCGATCTGCTGCTGCATTATTCCAAAATTATTTTCATTATTTAACTATCACATCATTATTATTATTATGGCGAGAAGTATCATTTTGTACAAAATTAAACAAAACCATGAAACAAATTGAAGTTTAATAATCTAAATGAGACTTTACTTGAAATTCATTGACCAATTTTATAATTTTGTTGTTAACTAATTAAAAATTTATTATTATTTTTTAATCTCAGCAATTAAGACAAATGGGTGCAAAGAAAATAGGCTACGTGGGATTACCTCCATTGGGATGTGTACCTTTACAAAGAACACTTGGAGGGGGGATTTTGAGAGAGTGTGAGCCCAAACATAACGAAGCATCACAATTGTACAACGCCGGGATACAAAACGCAATATCCGAGCTGGGAAATGAAGAGAGCTTTAGAGGAGCACTGCTGGTCTACATGGACATCTACAACAACTTACTTGAACTCATCCAAAGACCTCACGCTTATGGTAAGTGCTTCTACTTAAACAAGCGCCAATTTAGCTGTGATTCTGCTTTTGCGTTCAGTATAAATTTTTTGGGTATAAAATATATCTCTCTCATAAAATTTTAATTCCAAAATTATATTCATACTCTTTCTCATCCGCCGCACCAAATCAATATTATAAGAATATATTTATAATAGTGGTTAAATCATAAATCCTAATACAACTAGGATTAGGAATTTACTAAAATTAGTAATAATCTTAATAAGTTAAGATATAATTCAAACTTAACTTAATAAGATAATCAAAACAGTATAGGATTAGAAAATTTTTCGATTCTATAATTCGAGACATATCTAACAATCTCCACCTTGGCTTGAATTTTTAGTCTTTTTCATCAAAACCCCAAAGCTTTGAAAGTGCTACTGCATATGCAAACCAAATATATGAAATTTTTGAATTTGGTCGCCAGACTTAATGAGCAAATTCGTGGGGTTTTCTGAAATGTCAGTCTTCTTATTCTCCAGTTACGTTTTTTACAACTTCTGCTGCATCAGAACGACAACTTGCTGTAGAACGAAACTGTTGGAGCAATCAAACTTCTCGATCTCAAATTTTGTAGACATCTTGAACACCCAAACGAACAATCCGGCTCTGATACCAGTTTGTTATGATAAAAGTAGAAAAATCTAGTTCGTTGGGCGCGAAAAATATTAAAAAAAAAATGAAGAAAGAGAGAATAAAGATAAAACACATAATATTTACAAAATTAGATAAAACCCTAATTCCAAAATTATCCCATACTCTTTCTCATCCGTCACACCAAATCAATGGAATAAGAGTATATTTATAATAGTGGTTAAATCCTAATACAACTAGAAATACGAATTCACTAAGATTTACTACAACAAAATTAGGTTATAGGAACACATCTTTGTGACACTTTTATACAAGTGTACTATCTATATTTTATTTATATCCAAAATTAGATTATAAGGACATATATATATATTTTTAGAACACATTATAATAATGTGTCGCTATACATCCTAACGACTGCATATATGACGATACTAATTATATGTGTCGGTATTTTTGCTAGCGACGTTTTTTTTCAGATTTTAGAAATACTTAAAAGTATCGCTATATCATAGTTTGGTTGTAGTGATTAGACATAATCTAAACTTAACTTAATGGAATATTCAAAATAGAATAAGAATAGAAAACCTTTCAATTCTAGAATACGAAACATATTTAACAAATTCAACTCTTTCATACTTGGTAAACCAACTTCCAGCACATCGGCTCTTAATCCTACTATCTATTTAAGCTTAATTTTGCTCCATATATTCAAAATCTAAGTATTATACATCTTATCCTAATTACATTATAATTTAATTTTTTTTTAGATAAATATAAATTTAAATGAAAATCCAACATTTAACTTTTGGCTCGCACTGCAGGTTTTGAGGAATCAAAAAGAGCATGTTGTGGTACAGGAGAATTTGAGGTCCTATTCCTATGCAATAGTATTACTGCACCAACTTGTCCTGATGATACCAAGTATGTGTTCTGGGACAGCTATCACCCAACCGAAAGAGCTTACAAGATCTTGGTCAACTTCCTGTTGAACCAATACAAGCAACTCTTTTCTTAGATTGAGTCCAATGCGTCCAAAATTATTCCCCTGATCTCTTCCTTGTGCTATTTAGAAAGCAATTGTTTGTATCTGTTGTTGTCGTTTTACTAATTACCGTAGCAAAAATTTTACGCAATGGCGCTCGGTAAATCCACTGAGTTTGTTTAGCAGTAAAATTTAAGAAAATAATAATAGACTAGTGAAGCTACCCACGCGTTGCGGAGGATAGATATTGTTGAATGAATCAAATTCAGTAAAAATAATTAAAAATTAATAAGATAAGAATTCAACGAATCGGAAAAACTCAACCAAAGATATCACAAAGAAACAAATCCACTTCAGATTATCTAAATATACAATAGAATTCACAACTTTTCGATGATGTCAAAAACCCAATCTAACAAAAAATCTACACATAATAATATAAAAATAAAAAATATAGGATACGATAGAGGGATTGGAGAGTGGGAATCATTAGGAGGCGTAGAACTCGATGACCATAATTACTACAACAAAATTAGGATATAGAGATATATTTTTGTGACTATTTTTATTTTATCTATATATCCAAAATTAGGTTATAGGGACATATTTTTGGGACACATTATAATAATGTGTCGCTATACACCCTGCGACTGCACATATAGCTACATTGTCGGTAATTTTGCCAGGAATACTTTTTTTAGTTTTTAAAAATATTTAAAAGTGTCGCTATAGCATAATTTTATTGTAATGAATGCAGCGATTGGAGACGGTGTCCGCAAAGTTGGAGGAGGTTCATTGAAGAGGGCTCCGCCTCCTCCTCCTCCCATGAGGATTAGATTTGACATTTAATATAATAATAAAGTGATTGAGAGAGGAAAAAAGAAAAGACAATAGAGGGAGAGGAAAAGGCTAAGAAGAGAGCTATATTAAATAAAAAATGAGGGGCAATTGCCTTTGTTCCCGTAAAAAAATATTGACTTTCTTATTTATCCGTCTTAAAAAGTCAATATTAAAAATACTTTTTAATATTTCAAGTTTTTTGAAATATAATTCTAGAGTAAAATTTTATTAGTGAATTATTAATAACTGTCATTATCTCTATAAAATTACTATTTTATTTTTTAAAATATACAACTAATTTTTTTATTTGCCCTTAAGTCAAAAACAATAGATATTTTATTTAATTTTTTACCTTTTTAATTTTTTAATTTTATTAGGAGTTTTTTAATTTTTTACCTTTTTAAATATATGTTTATGTTGTTACCATCTTTTTCTTATTTGCTCTGACAAAGTAGATATTTTATTTTATAACTCTGAAAAAAATTTAACTCAAATTTAATTTAAGATAAGTTAATAAGTATTTTTGAATAACAAAAAAATATATAAGAAATATATTTGAAAAAAAAAATAAAGGTAAATAAAATATATATATAATATTAAAGGGTATATAAAATATTATTCTAAAAAAAATATCTTGGCATCACTTTATTTTTTCGAATCTATGCATACTCTAAATTTTTTAAATTCTCACTTCGATTTCTCAATTATAATTAATAAATATTAATTTTAATATACAGATACTACACAAAATAAAAATGTGAAAAATGTAGATAACATTTTAATTGTGCAATTTAATGGTGGGGCCCATTACAGCCGAAGGTCTCGGGTGCATAGGAAAATTTCTAAGGCTGAGTTTGGTTCGGGTATAAACGAAAACTGGTTATTTTCGAAACAGGTATAATTTTAGGTATAAGCAGGACTAAAATAATTTTGTGTTTGATTTAGTATAAGAGTTTTACTGGAGATAAGAAAAATTATATTTGGTAAGTTAAAAAAAGATTAAGAATTATAGAGGGAATTAAATTGTGTTTGGTATGATTTTAAATATTTAATTTAAAATATTTATTAAAAAAATTATTAAAATTTATAGTTTACTTATATATTCTCAAAAAATTATTAAATTTTTTTGGTTTTTGAACTTTATAAATTTTTAAAAAATTCCAAAATTTTGTATAAAAGAAATGGCTATAAATTTTAAAATTTTAAAAAATTGGTATAAATATTAAAAATTAAAGTTAAAAATTTAAAATTTGTATAACATTTTAAAATTAATAAATTTTTAAATTTTATAAATTTTAAAAATTTTATAAATTTTAAAATTTTATTAAAAATTAAAGTAAAACAATTTAAAAGCTATAAAATTAAAAATTCTCTAAAGTTAAAAATTTATAAATATTTAAAAATTTAATTTTAATTGTCTCAAAAAATTTAAAAAATAGGACCAAAAAATTTATAAATTTTTAAATTTGTAGAAATTTAATAATATTAATAAAAAAATTGTATAA
>CM054937.1:2579501-2620645 GCA_029168755.2 Tillandsia fasciculata | reverse complement strand
ATATATATATATATATATATAGAGAGAGAGAGAGAGAGAGAGAGAGAGAGAGAGAGAGAGAGAGAGAGAGATGAGAGAGAGAGAGAGTTGAATTGGAATGCTATCAGTAGTAAACGGGCGCCATCGCTACCCATTTATTTTCGATGATGGAGCTTCCAAATCTATGATCAGCACCGTTGAAAATAATTTAGATTACTGAAAATATTTAAAAATTAAATTTCTGTTTTTTTTTACAACATTAACCTAATCATCAAAAGGTTACAAAATTTATAATTTTAATGATAAATATGATTTTTTTGCTCGTTTGACGGTATAAAAAAAAAAATCTAAATCAATTGAGTTTTAGCTAGAAATTTTTTTAAACTATTTAAAATAAGCACTATACTCTAGATCTTAATTACATAACTTCTATCATCAATTTTTGAAGGATATTTATTTTCATCCGTTTATTTTTGTGTCCATTTGATGGACAAAAAAAGAATATCGAAAAAATATAAAATTTAATTTTTAAATAGTTTAAATTATCTAAATCAATTTAATGGTACCGATCATCGTTTTGAAAGTTCCATCATCAAAAATAAATGGGTGACAATGGAGGTTGTTTGCTAACTATAGTATTGCATCCTCTATATTATATATAGTCCGGCTAAAATACTATCGATAGCACCAAACAATTGGTGCTATCAAGTTTTCAGCCGTTGGTTAAAAAGATATGCGGTTGGGATTATAGTGGTCCCCTAAGATTTTTGTTATTCAACCAACCACCTAGTAAACCCTAGGGGCCTACTATAATCCAATGCATATTTTTTCATCCAACGGCTAAAAACTTGATAGCACCAATGGCTTGGTGCTATCGATAGTATTCTAGCCTATATATATATATATATATATATATATATATATATATATATATATATATATATATATATATATATATATATATATATATATATATATATATAGTAGAGTTTATATATTTTTAAAAGCACAAGATAAATTATGTTTGTGAATTTTTACCATTTGATTCGCATTGAGATTTGTGCAATTATAAAGTTAACTAAAGAGAGAGAAAAAGAAAGTATAATTGCACAAATCTCAATGCAAATCCAATGATAGAAAATTCACAAGCATAGTTTATCTTGTGCTTTTAAAATTATGTAAGCTCAACTCATATATATATATATATATATATATATAGAGAGAGAGAGAGAGAGTGAGAGAGAGAGAGAGAGAGTAGGAGGTGTGTGATATTAGGAGCACAGAAGCTTTCGTGCTCTTAAATCGTTTTTGATGATGGAACTTCCAAATCGACAATCGACTCCGTTAAACTAGCCTGATCTAGTATATTTGAACTATCTATAAAATAATTTTTGTTGTCTTTCGATATCATTTATCTAGTAATCAAAATGATTCAAAATAAATGACTGAAAATAAAAATCTTACAAAAAAATATGATATAGCACTAAAATATTCAATCATAGATATTGATCTTGCTGCACATGGTGTAAAGAATTTTCTATCAAGATTTTATCTGATTTGAATACTTTTGTACCATTAAACTTGCAAATGGTACACATCAATTATTAAAAATTATTGATTTTGAAATTTTTGGATCATTAGATAAATAATATAAAAAAAGTATAAAAATTATTTTCTAGATATTTTAAATATACTAGATTAAATCTAACGGAGTTGTTCGTCAATTCAGAAGTTAATCATAAAAAACGAACAATCCCTACAATATATATATATATATATATATATATATATATATATATATAGAGAGAGAGAGAGGAGAGAGAGAGAGAGAGAGAGAGAGAGTTAGGCTGAGAATAGAGATTAATAGCACCAAGTCATTGGTGCTATTAAGTCATTGGTGCTTAATTTTAATTAAATAAAAAAATGTGTGGTTGAAATAATAGTGAGCTTTGGATTTAATAGGTAGTTGAAAAAATAATAAAAAATCTAGCGGGTTAGAAATAATCAAAAGGGTTAATCTAAAGGTAGAAAACTTGATAGCACCAAATACTTAGTACTATCGATAGTATAGTAACCGGACTCAACTTGATAGTACCAAATACTTGGTGCTATCGATAATATAGTAGCCGGACATATATATATATAGACACACACACACACACACACACACACACACACACACACACACACACACACTCACACGAACCTTATAGAGCCAAACACAAACGAGTTAAACCCGGCTCGTGTTCATTTATTAGGCGAGCTGATTAATTTCGAGCTCATTTTGAATAGAACACGAAGCGTACAAGCCAGCTGAATTGCCAGCTTTATATGAAACTATATATATATAGTTGTGAAAAATGTATAAAGTTAGTGAGCTCAATGGACATGTTCGCTTTTTTCTTGGTCAAGTATAAGGGGAAAAAAAAATTAACTGCTGAGTAAAAGTTGAGCTTTAGTGCTTTTTGGAAGGATTGATAAATTTCTATAATTTCATTTTATTTTTGAAGATGGAACATTTGAACATATAATCAATATTATTAGACATATATAATTTATGTTATTTAGAGTGTAAATTATGATGTGTTGAATAATTTGAAAATGAATAGTCGAAAATAAAAAAATCTTATCAAAATGATGATGCCATTCTTAAACTTTATATTCAAAATACTAATCTAATTACTGTAGAGAATGAAAAGAACTTTTCATTGTTTTCCACAGTGAATTAAACTTATATCTAGCTCATAAATATCATCAAAATTGTTGATTTTAAAAAAAAATTTAATCATTGAACACATAATGTTGAAAAAATTAAAAATTTGGCTTCTAAATACTTCAAATTATGTATATCATGCCTAATAATATTGATCATTAATTTAGATGTCTCATTATTAAATACACAACTTATCACAATAAATAGCTCAATTCCACAACACAAAAACTACTATTAATATGCCACACATGCAACAACTATATATGAAATGTGTAAGAGAATAAAGATTTGAAAATATTTTAAAAGATGTTCCATTTCTCTCTTGGAGGTATCAGTATTTATATTACAACATAATCAATTTGAATTTTATAAATATTTAAGTTGTTACAACAACTTGAGATGAAAATTTATAATGATGACAAATCTCCTTAATAAAATACAACAATTATAATCAATGTAGTCTTAAATTGTCAAACCTAAAATTTGTTGGTGTTTGTTGAGCCATGCATGCACTCCAATAAATTTAAAGGGCTCTTTCATGCTTCTGTAGTAAAGCCAACCCAAACTAGAGAGTGCATGCACAACAAATAATACATATTATAGAAGAGAGAAAATGGGGGAAAGTTGTAAGAGGATCTTGTTGAGTGCTTTTTTTGGCCTTAGAGAATACATTGTACTACTTATGGTGATGTTTCAGCTTGTTAAGGTATCAGGTTACACTGCGAATAATCGGACGAAGTTTCCTGCATTGTTTGCGTTTGGTGATTCGATCGTCGACTCAGGTAACAACAACAACCTCAAGACCCTGATCAAGTGCAATTTCCCGCCTTATGGTAAGGATTTCATCAGGCACCAGCCAACTGGGAGGTTCTCAAATGGAAAGATCCCAACCGATTTCTTTGGTACGTATACTTATGTGAGAACAAAAATGTGAGGCATATATATATAATTTGATGTTTACTTTGCTGTTCAACTCAACGTACTAAAGCTTCGAAAGGTGTTGATAGTCATTTTCGTAACATATATAAAGATGTTTTAATATTGAATGCTATGTATATAAAGTTCACAATATCGGCTATTAATTAGTTGTTAGTGCTGAGCAAACTAACACTACAAAAAAATTTCAATATATATAAGGACACTTTTTAAATCTCGCTTGAGAGAAGCGTCTCTAAGTTTCTATAATATAGCAAATATCGGAGATTTAAAAAGCATCATCATATAAATTTTTTATTATATTAAATTAATTTATTAAATAATAAATTTTATTATTATTTTTAATTTTTTGACGTTTTAAAATATCAGAAGATATTTTACTGATGCTTGACATAAGCGTCGGTATATACGTGGCGACTCTTCATTTGTCGATGTTTGGTGCTTGTACAAATATAGTAGTCGGCCTGGAATATACTTAATATATAGTATCCAACTGTGGATACCATCCAGTTTTTACTCTTTGAATAAAAAATTATAGGGTTAGGATGGTGGTCCTTTTAGGATTTAGTAATTGATTAGCAGAATAGTACCATCTAAAAGGTGAAATTGATTAAAGTGTAGATTTAATAATAAATTTCTAGATAGTATCCACAGCATTATCATGTTGTTAAGTGGTGATCCTTTGACTATAAGGGCCCATTATCGTATGTTTTTATTTTTATTTTACCATAAAAGTTGCATGTTTTTATTTTTATTTGATTATAATATCGTATAGAATGATTAAGTTATAATTTTTTATAAATCATTGGAGACCAAAAAAAATAAAATAAAATCACAAAATAGTTAATGCAACTTTTTCGAACCATAGAAACATGATTTAAAAAAAAAAAAAAAAAAAAAAAAAAAAAAAAAAAAAAAAAAAAAAAAAAACAAAATTACATGGGAGCAAATTTAAGTGCACTGTGTACTTAAACTTTGATGATGGAAGCAACGATAGCATATCGACAACAT
Source organism: Tillandsia fasciculata (assembly GCA_029168755.2). Lineage (NCBI taxonomy): Eukaryota > Viridiplantae > Streptophyta > Magnoliopsida > Poales > Bromeliaceae > Tillandsia > Tillandsia fasciculata. Next base: position 2,616,006 of record CM054937.1, on the reverse strand, counting down.
AATTAGATTGGGGCCGTTGATCTATGAATATTGCAATTAGTTATAATGAATTAATGCTTCTAAAACCCTACTATGTCACCTCTCAAATTAAGGTGCTAGGTTGTTGAGTGACACCTAACCCCTCGCATTAAATGTGTTTGTGACTAGTTGAACTCACACTTGCCAATTATAACAACAATTTTTTTTTTTTTTTTTTTTTTTTTTTTTTTTTTTTTCAGGGATTCCATTTGTTTTATCCAAGATGAATTTCAAACTTTCGAATGAACTAGAGTTCAAGATAAAAATTACTTTTTTTTTTTTTACTGTTTATTTTTATAATTATGGAACTGAAGCTTTTTTTAACTAGTTCTAATATTTGTTTGACAAAAAATGAATGGGGTAAAAATTGGCGTTCCTCATAAATAATATTTTATTTTTTTGTCACTTTTTTGTCCTAATTGTATTACAACAGAATTAGATTATAGTGACACATTCTTGTGATATTTTTGTACAAGTGTCATATATATATATTATCTATATCTAAAATTAGATTATAGGGACATATTTTTGGAACACATTATAATAATATGTCGTTATGGTATATAATAATGTGTCGCTATATATCGTAGCGACTGCACATATAGCGACACTAATTATAAGTGTCGGTATTTTTGCTAGCGGTATTTTTTTTAAAATTTTAGAAATATTTAAAAGTATCGCTATAACATAGTTTTGTTGTAGTTTTGACTTATCTGAGATGGGCCAAAGTTAATTACCGTATATTAAAATATTTGAGTTTCGATCTAAGATGATGTTATGGTGAGCTAAACAATAAAAATAAATATTTTCGGTCGAAAATCATTTTATCCTTCACCACTGTGAAATAAACACACTCTTGAAGTTTACTCTCGCCAATTTATCCCTAATTCGATGTCAATTTTGGTTCATCTGCAGAATTTGAGTCTCACATGATATTTCTAATTTATCCTTCTAACTCTGCAAGTCGAATTCGCTGAACGAACGTACTGCACAATTATTTTAAATTTTAAAGTGTAAATTATAACGATAGAAATTGAATAAAATGGTAATCCATTCAAACTTGACACTCCTCTCTCCTGCTTAATTTTCTACTTCTTTCTCCATTAAAAAACACCACCTTTGGTATGTATAGTTTTAAGTTCTTAAAGAAAAACAGTTAACTTTTTACATACTTCAATATAGTATCAAGGCGAGAGGTATTGTGTTTATAATGCAACAAATTTAGCATTAGAGTTATTAAAAAAGTGTGACTTCGCTAAGACGGTCATAACTTTTCACTCAAATGTCCATTTTCAGCGTGCAACCATAATTAAAAAAATCACTTTTTGAAATCTACGCATAATGCATCAAACAACAAAGCCGTTGTGGTCGAGATTGGAACCCAAATTCAACTGTATAGACCTTTGTTTTTACATTTTTAGATTATCTTCAAAAAGTTTTGTACTTTTCTATTTTGAGTGCAATTATTTGATTATTTTTTATCGTTTTAAGCTTAGAGAAAGATTAGAATTTATTAACTTCAATTATAGTAAAATTCAAGTATTGACTCTCTATATATATACACGTGTCATTCGGTTAATGTAATTAGCTCTTAGAGTTTATTAATAATATTTCATCTTTGTCGAATAATTCTGTTCTTCGTGTACCTTTCTTAATTTATATCCTTATACTTTTTTTTTTCTCTCAACGGAGCTTAGTGTCACGGACTTAATCTTTTCGCCTAGCAAAAGTTCGTGCGGCGCCCGCCTTCCTGCTCGAAGAGGGCAAGCCTTGCTCTCTATTTGCTAGCCTGGACCTTCGCGCCTTACGACTAAATGCAAAAGTAGGAAAAAGAGAAAGGAGTAGTGGTTCCGCAGAAAAAACTAAGTACTCACTCTACTTAGAAAATTAACACTACAAGATACAACTCTCTCTTTGGTTGTTGAACGAACCCTAGATTATTACTGTGACAAGTGAGAGTTGTTCAACAAGAGCAAGAGAGAGTTGTATCTTGTAGAGTTATTTTCTAAGTAAAGAGTGTACTTAATTTTTTCTGCGGAACCACTACTCTTTTCTCTTTTCTCTACTTTTGTATTTAGTCGTAGGGCGCGAAGATCCAGGCTAGCAAATAGAGAGTAAGGCTTGCCCTCTTCGAGCAGGAAGGCGGGCGCCGCACGAATTTTTGCTAGGCGAAAAGCTTAAGTCCGTGACATTAGGCTTGCATCAGTTTAAGTCCCATTATAGGCCCTCAGTCTTATTTAATTTTCACATTCTTCAATGATCTCTAGATCTAACATGTGCCCTAATTTGAAAATTTCAGCTTCTGAATTGGGTATAAAGGAGTTTCTTCCTCCATATCTTTCGGTGAAGTTCTCACCTGAAGATCTCCTCACTGGTGTTAGCTTTGCTTCTGGTGCCGCAGGATATGACCCCCTCACTTCAGCTCTTACGGTAATTATTGATTAATTTTTAATTACTCCCATAACATTTTAATTAGCTAGGGTGCGTAGGACATTAATTATGTACTCACTACCAAAAATTATATTTATAAACTAAAAATGCATATAACTTATTTGAACTACTTGCTTGCTTTCCTTTAATTTGGTTTTTCAAAGTTGGTAGAAAATTTGTCAAATTACATTTAAATGTAGTAATTTGTATTTTAAAAACAATACGCTGCTCCTGCTCTCCACGAGTGATAAAAAGTTTAACCGAATGTTTAGATTCGAAGATGTCTAGTTAACACGAGAAGACTTTAATAAATAGCTTTTTGTATTGTGGAATGAAACATAAATAAAAAAGTACGAGCATGCTCGTGTTTGCGGCCAAAATAAAATACTGTCGAGAGAATTAAAGAACAGTATGTTTCGAACTTTTATAATATCTCGAAAGTGAAGAAGGAATTTTTTGAAGAAACAAAAAAATTGGATATTTTGGAGGAATGTCAAAGATTGACCCCTCAATAGCATGAGAATCGGAAGAAACTCAAAAAACATCTTGCCGCTATTATTGGGGTGTGACACCCCAATAGTCTCACATCGGATGGGAATGAATTGTGATTAGGTATATAAGCATCTGGACACTAATAATAATAACTGAGTGTGAATGCGCCACCTGCCAAAGGGATCAAGCGATCGGACCGAGGAGGGATCCGCTCTGCAGGGTTCTTCTCAATCAGCTCTTGTGAGAGTTCGGCCTAGATTAGCCGAACTGGGGTTGAGAGATAAATAGAGTTCGCCCTAGAGGAGTCGAAATGGGAGTTGAAAATAAGAATTTGACACGGCTAAGAAACCAATTAGGAATTGCATTGATTGAAACGATGTTACAAGGGTAAGAGGGAACCAATTACAAGTAAGCCTATTCTTAGAAATTAAGTGTGGTAAATGTTATCTAGGAAAGCAGTAAATGCAGGTATGAAAGATATGAAAAGACAGGGATGGTCATTGGCTTACGAGATTGCAGGACATCTTTTTCTTCGATGGTTTGTTTATTTATATATTTACGAACCATGTGTATAACCGCTGATTTTAGTAATCGGCGTAATCTAAGGGGAGTCATCATAAATTCCTCAACCACTTCATTTTGAGTTGATTCTCCTCAATATGACAGTTGCCGATTTTCGTTTGGGTTCATCCCCTAATTGACGTTCTGAAATGTGATCTTCGGTGCTTTCCAATGCTGGGCGCCGCTTGCCGTTCTGGAGTCAGTTACGAGATTTACGCCCAAGTCTCTTACTATTTTCTCTCTGGGTTTTTCCTTCTACAACTTGAGCAGCCGAGAGTTGACCCTAACTTCGCATTTTTCGTCGCTCGACTGAGCCGGTTTGATATTTGCCTTCGGCAGAGGTCAGTCCTGCATGAGATGATCCCCTTTGTCGACCGCTTCTCCTATCGGTTGATACCTTTAGCCGATAGTATGCGCCACGTGTCGCTTCCTTAGGTGGCGAAAAATTTTGGTCTCAATACTGGGTTTAAGCATTTTGGACTGTGGTTTGGGTCCAACGAGTTATTATTGCTAGTGGGCCGAGTCGTTACATGGGGATGTGGGAATTATATGGAAGATTAGAGCTAAACAATTAACATTGGTTAAAGGAAATGAATGGAAACATGAAATTTTTTCATGTTGTGGCAAATGGCAGAATACGAGAAAATATCATAGATGTGGCTGAAGATGAAGGAAGGAGAATTTACAAGGAGGATGATAAAAGGGAATATTTTTTTAATAAATTCAAGAAAGTCTTTGCCCCGGATGTTTCAGATAGCCCGATAATAGGCGATTGGAGCGACATTTTTAAAAATAGATTAATCCTAAATTCTGAGCAACTCACCTCCCCTTTTTTATGGAAGAAATTAGAAAAGCCACATTCCAATTAGACGATGATAAAGCACTAGGGCTAGACGGATTTAACATGAGGTTCTATTAGAACTTTTGGGAAGTGGTTAAAGTTGATCTTTTTAATATTTTTCGGGACTTGTTTAACAGTATATTGAATTATGGACCTATGGATTACTCTTACATTTGTTTAGTGTCCAAGAAAGAGGGGGCTAAATCAACAAATGACTTTAAGCCTATCTTTCTTATCAACAGTGTTCAAAAGATCATATCCAAGGTACTCGCAAAGAGGCTTGAAGGTGTAATGAAAGATATCATATCCTCCCTCTTAGGCTGCTTTTCTAAAAGGTGGAATAATTCTAGTGTCACGCCCCGAGGCCATTTTCACAAAGCCTTTTTAGAAAAAGAAATAAGTTTGAAAACATAGTTAACGAAAAATACGCAAATTTTTTTTTTTTTTTTTTTTTTTTTTTTGGACAACCCTGCCCACGGAACGATAAATCTGTCGCAAAAACAGAAATTCCTCTATCTACACGAATATAGTCACTCCTATATTTGCACGATGTACCACTATATTGACTTTGGATCGAAGTATCCACTTGTATCAGATGAGGCACCAAATTTCCAAGGTGCTCCTGACCGTCGTCCGAACCTACGAAAGATCCACTGAGTCAAGGACTAAACCCTACGTGACCCAAGGTTACTAATCACACAATCCCAAAATAATCGGGAAATCGATTCTTTTAACCGATTTTCGAAATCAGCCAAAAAATTTTGGAAACTCACTGAACCTAGTAGGAGAGGTGCCCAAGTCGGGGTCGAAGCTACCGGGAACTACTTTTAGTTCTCACCCCCTATTTTGCAAAGCCCTTACCGAGCGCGGCTGTGCAGGATCGCGGCAATGGCATCGTGCCCTAGAAAGCGACCTAGAGTATAAGTCACCCTATATAGAGATAGAGTTGTATATTTTATTTTTGGAGCAAACTTGTAGAGGCTTTATTTTGTAAAATGTAATGTAAATTATAAAGAATTGTGAGATGTATGAATGTAATAGTTTAAGGTTTAGTTAAGTTATATTTCTCGCTCTGTGAAATCCTCTCAATATATTATTGTATGATTGTTTTCTCGCTAAAAATTCATACACTGGCTATATGTACGTCGTGGGTGGACTGAAGAAACTCAGTTCATTCGGCGGTCTGTGTGTGTGCCCAAACCGACCAAATAGGTGGTTCCGAGGCGTGATAAAATCGTTGTATAATTTATTACAAGACAATAGTGTAGCACACCCAGAAACCGCCAATTTGATCGGTTTGCACACGCCAGCAAACCAACAAATCAGGCATGACCTTTCTCTACCCGAAAAAAACGGTAATTATCTCAATCATATAACATTCACAACGAGATACATGAATTTTAGAGTAAAACTAAATTTAAACTTTCAACTTTAAATATAAATACAATTGCATAAAGTTGAAACCATAATAGTAGAATGAACATGAATATACTTTTAATACAATTTTTTTTTCCCTTTCCTCTCTGAAAATAAAACAATATTCACTCTATACAAAAAGAGCATTTTTAGACCTTCTAGGTCCACTACTCTGCAGGGCCTTTGCCCCTATCACGTGCTTCGCCGCTAACACCTGAATTGATAAAAATGTGTAAATCACGAGGTGTGAGAATTATGAATAGTTCCCAGTAGGTTCAACCACCGAGAAACATACTCTACACCATTTGGTCCAATGTAAGTATTAGTAGTAAAATAATATTTAAACCAGATAAAGTCTACACTAGTATAGAAGCAAATCTTTTACACTACTAATTCACATACACATACCGCTATGCTACTATGCCACAACACACTATGCCACTATGCCATTATGCCAACACGGCCATTATGCCGCTACCCATGAGTCACATCTAACCCGATCGCACTCGGTCACTCTTATTATATTATAATTTAAGTTTCATAATTGTGCCTCGTAGAGAGTCGACTTATGCAGGAACCCTCTTTATTTGGTGGTTGCTTGTGTTCTTTTAGAACAAACCTTGTGAAGAGTCGATTTATGCGCAAAACCCTCTCCAATTTAGCAAGTGAATGAATTTAAGGCACTTAGTCACTCAAGAACTATGGAAGTCGGAATATGGTCGTAACCCTCCCCCGGAAGTTGAAATATCCTTGTGACCCTCCCGTTACCTTAACACTTTCGGAAGGTCTTATTAACTTTGCTTTTCTTTTTTACCCTAGGTTTGTAACTCTAGGATAGCTAAGATGCCTCAAGGACACCAATTTAGTTTTAGTTCTCTTACTTACTCATTCTTTACTTAATAACCCTAAGTTCAAAACTATAGAATAACACCATCTCCAAAGGACACTATAAGATCTTACCACACCAATCCTAGAGTTCTTGGACTCTTATGTTAAAACCCTAGAGTTCTTTTGACTCTATGTTTGATCTTAGGATTTTCTTAGTTAATGCCGCACATCATAAACTTAGACTGTTTTCTAAGTTAAATGTCACACATGAGTTAAACTACATCTAGATTTTCTTACTCATACATATACAAGGCTAAAATTTAGTTTTTCCCTTTTTACACTATTTTGGGCTAAACCTTAAAATTGCTCATGTACTAACATACATGCCAAAACTTCTAAAACTCACAAATAATACTTCTAAATCAAAGAAAGCATAAGAACGAGTGGTAGTTCACCATTTTTGGTGATATCTTCAACCTTTATTTAGTCTCTTCTTGAAAGGGGTGATTGATCTCTTAGATCTCGAAAAAAATCCTAGAAAAATGGTTTAGAAAATATAAGAGACCTCAAAATCTCTTTTAAAACTCAAAATCCTAAAAATCTCAAAACTCTAAAAGCTCATCTCTCTTATTGCTAGCGAAAATGTGGATGGAAAATGCCGTTCTTCCTCCTAGAGCTTCTCCTTGAAGCCCTCCTTTATTTCCTTGTCTTGGAGGAAATCAAAATCCCACTTGAAAGCTTCTTCCACAAGTGGGTTTCCTCTTTTCTAGAGAGAGAAAGAGAAGAGAGGGAGCGAGGAAGTGAGGGAACTGGTTTGGGGGCAAGGTGAAGGGGTTTGGATCCTCTTTTATAAACCCAACCCGCCAAAATTTATAAGAATGCCGCTAACTTCATTGGGCACCTAGACCGCACACAGACTGGTCCGTGATCCACGGTCTGGTCCCTGAATGTCGAGTTCCAGGCTGTGCCCCAATGGACGGGTCTACCTTCCACGGTCCGGTCCCCGAACCTTTCTCGGAGTTTTCTCGTAGCGGAAGTCTAGACTGCCCCTCCTGGTCCAATCTCTTTAGCCAAGGTTCGATCTCCTAACCCAAGGTCCGGTCTCATAGAGCTATTTGCTCAATTTTCTTCGCCTCGAAGTATGTGTTTTCTCTATACGAAGCTTTAATCCTTTTCTAATCATTCTGAAATGCTCATAATACACTTTGCACATTTTTACAATCTCTTTCGACTGTTCCATACCCAATTTGGCCAAAATTCAATGCGATATTTTCTCTAAAACTCATTTTCGCACCAAACTCGCGCCGAAAATACTCAAGTGAGCTTGAAACTCTTCCTGAATTACAAAGGTGGTTCCTCCAACCACTTTCTACTAGTACTCTACTATTTCGCATAACTCCGGTCACTACAAATGGAGTCAAAGACAAACATTTTATTTAGCTATGGAAGATCAAAACCCTATTGAAAGTTAAAATTTTTGTGTGACTAGTTTTGAAACGAAATGTGCTAGCAATGAATAACCTTATGAAAAGAGGATGGCATGGAGAGGGGGGTTGTGCCCAATGTATAGAGGAGTCCGAGACGGTTGAGCATCCTTTTATGGGATGCAAAACTATCAAAGTTTTGTTGAAAGACCTGTTATCGAATTAGAGGATTTTACTTAATTGCATCTTAGTTGATAGGCTTTGGCAAGTGAGTAGTAGATTCAAAGGTGGCGCCTTAAGGGGAGAGGAGCTAGCAACAATTGCTACCTCATGGTGGGTTATTTGGTTAAAACGGAATAGAAGAATTTTTTTTAGAAAAATAAGCTCACTATGAGACAATTTATCATTGGATTTCCACTCGTGTAGAAACTTTTGGAATTCATTCTATTTTATGTAATTATTTTTTTTCATCGAGGTCAGGCTGCCTCACTCTGTAACTTAGTTTACATCCTAATTGAATGAAACAATAACATGCTACTTTTTTATCAAAAAAAAAAATCGATAAAGTTTGATTAAGACATACTCATGCATCAAACATATTATGAGATTAGGTACACATAGAATTTGTGATTTAAATAAGGTTTGCATCTGTTCTTCTATTTATTATATAACAAAATGTTATACGAATGATTGAGCAAGTTAATTCTAAAAAAAAAAAATCTGATAACTGTTACATATGCCTAGAAATTTTGTTATGAATTTTGATTTTATGCTCACGATTCGCTGACATTATTGTACTACCTTTATCAGATAGTTAAAATTCTTTTTTTTTTCATCCGTAATTTATTTTTCTACAAAAAAAAAAAAAAATTCACGTAAAACCTTGTATTTTTTTTCTTGCACTGTTATAATTTGTTTACTTTGTGATCACCATTATTTTCATCTTTATTTGTGAACTTGTCATAACAAAAACTTTTTAGAAATCCAAAATTACATAAATTTTAGATAGTAAATTAAAAAATTACTGACCAACCTCAAGCGAACTTTTTAAAATTTCCGCATAGTTTAAATAAGGTTTACATATCTTTACCGATTTATTATTTTTCAGAATGTTATATCCATGACTGATCAACTCCGATTATTCGGAGAGTATAAGGAGAGTTTGAAGGCCATCGCAGGCGAGGAGAGAGCAGAATATATCGTCTCCGAGAGCGTGTACATCATCTGCTCTGGAACCAACGACATCACCACCACTTATTTCTTGACCCCGTTCAGGAATACACAATATGATCTCCCTTCCTACGTCAACTTAGTCATTTCTTTCTCTAAAAAGTTTCTCAGGGTAAATTTATTCCGTGAACTTCTTGTGAGAGTTTATTCAGGTCACTGAGCTTTCAAGTTAAATTCAATCAATCCATCAAACTCCAAATCACTTTTGTGATAGAATAGTGATACAGCGGTTGGATCCACTACAATAAAACTATATTATAGCGATACTTTTAAGTGTTGCTAAAGGCTAAAAAAAATACTGCTGAAAAAAATATCGACACCGTCGCTAGGGTGTATAGCGACATATTACTATAATATGTTCCAAAAATATGTCTCAATAACCTAATTTTGGATATAGATTGACTATAAATAAGACACTTGCAAAAAGTATAATAAAAATGTATCTCTATAATTTAATTTTGTTGTAGTGATCATTTAGTATTAGTCGAGTCGATCTGCTGCTGCATTATTCCAAAATTATTTTTATTATTTAACTATCACATCATTATTATTATTATGGCGAAAAGTATCATTTTGTACAAAATTAAACAAAACCATGAAACAAATTGAAGTTTAATAATCTAAATGAGACTTTACTTGAAATTCATTGACCAATTTTATAATTTTGTTGTTAACTAATTAAAAATTTATTATTATTTTTTAATCTCAGCAATTAAGACAAATGGGTGCAAAGAAAATAGGCTACGTGGGATTACCTCCATTGGGATGTGTACCTTTACAAAGAACACTTGGAGGGGGGATTTTGAGAGAGTGTGAGCCCAAACATAACGAAGCATCACAATTGTACAACCGGGATACAAAACGCAATATCCGAGCTGGGAAATGAAGAGAGCTTTAGAGGAGCACTGCTGGTCTACATGGACATCTACAACAACTTACTTGAACTCATCCAAAGACCTCACGCTTATGGTAAGTGCTTCTACTTAAACAAGCGCCAATTTAGCTGTGATTCTGCTTTTGCGTTCAGTATAAATTTTTTGGGTATAAAATATATCTCTCTCATAAAATTTTAATTCCAAAATTATATTCATACTCTTTCTCATCCGCCGCACCAAATCAATATTATAAGAATATATTTATAATAGTGGTTAAATCATAAATCCTAATACAACTAGGATTAGGAATTTACTAAAATTAGTAATAATCTTAATAAGTTAAGATATAATTCAAACTTAACTTAATAAGATAATCAAAACAGTATAGGATTAGAAAATTTTTCGATTCTATAATTCGAGACATATCTAACAATCTCCACCTTGGCTTGAATTTTTAGTCTTTTTCATCAAAACCCCAAAAGCTTTGAAAGTGCTACTGCATATGCAAACCAAATATATGAAATTTTTGAATTTGGTCGCCAGACTTAATAAGCAAATTCGTGGAGTTTTCTGAAATGTCAATCTTCTTATTCTCTAGTTACGTCTTTTACAACTTCTGCTGCATCAGAACGATAACTTGCCGTAGAACGAAACTGTTGGAACGATCAAACTTCTCGATCTCAAATTTTGTAGACATCTTGAACACCCAAACGAACAATCCGGCTCTGATACCCGTTTGTTATGATAAAAGTAGAAAAATTTAGTTCGTTGGACGCGAAAAATATTTAAAAAAAAATGAAGAAAGAGAGAATAAAGATAAAACACATAATATTTACAAAATTACAAAATATATCTCTCCCACAAAACTCTAATTCCAAAATTATTCCATACTCATTCTCATCCGCCTCACGAAATCAATGGAATAAAAGTATATTTAAATCAATGGATTTAATAGTGGTTAAATCCTAATACACCTAGAAATACGAATTCACTAAGATTCACTAAAATAAAATTAAGTTATAAGGACACATATTTGTGACACTTTTATACAAGTATTCTATCTATATTTTATTTATATCCAAAATTAGGTTATAGGAACATATATTTTTTTGGGACACATTATAATAATGTGTCGCTATACATCCTAACGACTGTATATATAGCGATACTAATTATATGTGTCGGTATTTTTGCTAGCGACGCTTTTTTCAGATTTTAGAAATACTTAAAAGTGTCGCTATATCATAGTTTGGTTGTAGTGATTAGACATAATCTAAACTTAACTAAATGGGATAGTCAAAATAGAATACGGATAGAAAACCTTTCAATTCTAGAATTCGAGACATATCTAACAAATTCAACTTTTTCATACTTGGTAAACCAACTTCCAGCACATTGGCTATTAATCCTACTATCTATTTAAGCTTAATTTTGCTCAATATATTCAAAATCTAAGTATTATACATCTTATCCTAATTAAATTAGAATTTAATTTTTATTTAGATAAATATAAATTTAAATCAAAATCCAACATTTAACTTTTGGCTCGCACTGCAGGTTTTGAGGAATCAAAAAGAGCATGTTGTGGTACAGGAGAATTTGAGGTCCTATTCCTATGCAATAGTATTACTGCACCAACTTGTCCTGATGATACCAAGTATGTGTTCTGGGACAGCTATCACCCAACCGAAAGAGCTTATAAGATCTTGGTCAACTTCCTGTTGAACCAATACAAGCAACTCTTTTCTTAGATTGAGTCCAATGCGTCCAAAATTATTCCCCTGATCTCTTCCTTGTGTTATTTAGAAAGCAATTGTTTATGTTTGTTGTTGTCGTTCTACTACTTACCGTAGCAAAAATTTTATGCAATGGCGCTCGGTAACTCCGCTGAGTTTGTTTAGCAGTAAAATTTAAGAAAATAATAATAGACTAGTGAACTACCCACGCGTTGCGGAGGGTAAATATTCATGTTGAATGAATCAAATTCAGTCAAAATAATTAAAAATTAATAAGATAAGAATTCAACGAATTCCAGTGGCCTTTGAAACTCATTCTGCTAGTGGGCCCTTTTTTTTTTTTTTTTTTTTTTTTCTTTCTTTTTTTAATGAAGTCAAGTTGCTTCGCCTTATAGCTTAGTTCAATTTCTATTTGAATGAAATGATAGCATATTACTTTCCTCTTAAAAAAAAAAATAAAAAAAATAAATCAACCAAAGATATCACAAAGAAATAAATTCACTTCAGATTATCTAAATATACAATAGAAATCACAATTTTTCGTCAATGAATATCGCGATGATGTCAAAAACCCAATCTAACAAAAAATCTACACATAATAATATAAAAATAAAAAATATAGGATTCGATAGGGGGATTGGAGAGTGGGAATCATTAGGAGGCGTAGAACTCGATGACGACGATTACTACAACAAAATTAGCATATAGAGACATATTTTTGTGACACTTTGGTATAAATGTCCTATTTATATTCTATCTATATATCCAAAATTAGGTTATAGGGACATATTTTTGGGTCACATTATAATAATGTGTAGTGACTGCACATATAGCGACACTAATAATAAGTGTCGGTAATTTTGCCAGCAATACTTTTTTTAGTTTTTAAAAATATTTAAAAGTGTCGCTATAGCATAATTTTATTGTAATGAATGGAGCGATTGGAGACGGTGTCCGCAAAGTTGGAGGTTATTCATTGAAGAGGGCTCCGCCTCCTCCCATGAGGATTAGATTTGACATTTAATATAATAATAAAGTGATTGAGAGAGGAAAAAAAAAAAGACAACAGAGGGAGAGGAAAAAGCTAAGAAGAGAGCTATATTAAATAAAAAATAAGGGGCAGTTGCTTTTGTTCCCGTAAAAAAATATTGACTTTCTTATTTATCCATCTTAAAAAGTCAATATTAATTTCAAATTTTTTGAAACATATTTCTAGAGTGAAATTCTATTAGTGAATTATTAGTAACTGTCATTATCTCTATAAAATTACTATTTTGTTTTTTCAAATATACAACTAATTTTTTTATTTTCCCTTAAGTCAAAAACAATAGGAGTTTTTTAATTTTTTACCTTTTTAAATATATGTTTATGTTGTTACCATCTTTTCTTATTTGCTCTGACAAAGTAGATATTTTATTTTGTAACTCTGAAAAAAATTTAACTCAAATTTAATTTAAGATAACTTAATAAGTATTTTTAAATAACAAAAAAATATATAAGAAATATATTTGAAAAAAAAATAAAGGTAAATAATATATATATAAAATATTAAAGGGTATATAAAATATTATTCTAAAAAAAATATCTTGGCATCACTTTATTTTTTCGAATCTATGCATACTATAAATTTTTTAAATTCTCACTTCGATTTTTCAATTATAATTAATAAACATTAATTTTAATATACAGATACTATATTTGGTAAGTTAAAAAAAAATTAAGAATTATAGAGGAAATTAAATTGTATTTGGTATGATTTTAAATATTTAATTTAAAATATTTATTAAAAAAATTATTAAAATTTATATTTTACTTATATATTCTCAAAAAAATTATTAAAATTTTTTGGGTTTTTGAAACTTTATAAATTTTTAAAAGATCAAAATTTTGTATATAAAAATTGGTATAAATTTTAAAATTTTAAAAAATTGGTATAAATTTATTAAAAATTAAAGTTAAAAATTTTAAATTTTGTATAAATTTTAAAATTAATCAATTTTAAAATTTTATAAATTTGAAAATTTATTAAAAATTAAAGTTAAAAAATTTAAAAGCTATAAAATTTAAAAATTCTCTAAAGTTAAAAATTTATAAATATTAAAAAATTTAATTTTAATTGTCTCAAAAAATTTAAAAAATGGGAGCAAAAAATTTAAATTTTTAAATTTGTATAAGTTTAATAATTTTAATAAAAAAATTGTATAAATTTAAAAATTTTAAAAGTAATAATTTTTTTTAAAAAATAAATTTTTATATTTATTAAAAATAATGTTAAAAATTTTAAAATTTATAAAATAAAAAAAAATTAAATTAAAATTTTATAAATTTAAATATCTTAAATTTTAAAAAAATAATAATTGAAAAAAAAAAGAAATAGGTGGGAATGGGGAACAACTGTTCCACCTGTGGGTGGGGAACAACAGTTCCTAGCTGTTCCCCTTCTATACTGGATTATCCTGAATAACCCACTATAGGTGGGAACAGCTAGAGAAGAGGGGGGAGGTGGGGGGCGAACAGCCGTTCCTAGCTGTTCCCCCCCTATACTGGATTATCCCGAATAATCCAGTATAGGGGGGAACAGCGGGATAATCCATTATAGGGGGGGGGAACAACTCCTCCCTTTTTGTCGTTTGGCTATAAGGAGGGGATAATCCCCTTATCCTCCCCTTATACCGGTACCCAAACGCCACTATAGTCATTTTATATTAAAATATATTTAAAATTTTTATTAGATTAAAAAAGGGCGATGATAACTCTTATATTAAACTATATTTAAAATTTTTGTTAGACAAAAAAAAAAGTGTGGCCACGTGACTTAAAAGATTTGAGAATTTATATATATTTATAGATTTTTTTTTTTTTGTCAAATTATAGTATAAGTTAGAATTAAGAGTGTGTTTGGTTCGCATTAGGTAGTATTAGAGGTTGTTCCGACATAGCCAAATATTTGAAATTTCTAAATTAGATTACTATTGGCTCTAAAATTTCTAAATTAGATTATTATTGGTTCTGTATTATCGCATTTAGTGTAATGCCGTAATATAATATTAGATTACAGTGTATATAGAATTACTATATTTATTTTATTTTATAAAATTTAGTAATCCTTATAATTATGGATAATCTATTCTAAAATTATTCTTGTGATCAAATTTAATATTATATTTTTAATAAACTATAATTTTAATATAATTTATACTTGAATTTAAAATTTGAATAAAAATATAAAATTCAATCTTTTAATTTAAAATATAAATTTGAAATTTAAAATTTTAAAAATTTAAATATAAACATAAATTAAAAATTAAAAATCTAAATTGAAATTTGAAATTTAAAATTTACAAATTTATCATTTAAAATTAAAATTTAAAATTTAACAATTCAAAATTTTAAATTAAAATTTTAAAAATAGCGCATTAAAAGGGTTTGGGAGGTTGGAGGGATAATATTATAATTTTACATAATATGCAAGATAATTCGTCATCAGTAATACGATATACTCATCTCCTACTTGATAATATTTTCATAATTATTCTGTATTATTTATAATGCTATATATAGATTACTGATTGGATGAACCAAACGTAATAATTTCGATAAAATTATCAATAATTCTGGTAGAATAATCTGAATCAAATACGCACTAATGTCTAGATTAGAAAAGTTGCTCTCTCAATGCATCCAATAGTACTTAATGGCTTACAGAAACAAGGGGGAAAAAAGAGGAAAAAATAATAACACAACCAAATATGATCTTTTTATGCACATACATACGTGTACTTTCGGTTCGAAATGGCATTTGAATTCAGATTTGATTCGACCAGAAAATCTTATAGCAATTTTAGCTCAGAGTATATTGCTTAGATCGAGTCAAACACAATAATTTCGAGTCCAGACATGAGAGAGGGAGTTAAAAAGACTCTTTTAGTAAAAATCGAGCCAAGTTGGGCCAGACTTTTTTTTTACTTTTTGTTAAAAAATTTTAAAGAATTGACTTTTTGTTAAAAAATTTTAAAGAATTGACCATTCAATTCTTCTTGGTCTTGAAACTACGGACGATCAGGAGGATTTTATCAAGTGCTCGGGGTTCTCTTCTATCCCCGCGGCGGGCTCGGTTCGGCCCCCACTTGACCCTCAGCAGTACTCTCCTTCTGAAGGGTCAGGCGGGTCGGGGCATGGACGACAACGGATGTGCTCTTTGGTGGTCTCGGATTCAAATTTCCCTCCACTTCAGACTTTGGCTGGCCCGTCTTTGCCTCTCCCCCGCCCGGCCTCGATTTTGATGCTTGGATATTCCACAGGGGAGGTTGTTAGCTTACCGACTATTGGCACATGACAGCCGGAGTGCGCGGACCGGGGGACTCCCGCCATCAGTGCTGCGGGCACACTGTCCGATTGCACTCAGGGGAGAGCTGATGATCGCAGGAAGGGTTTGCTCTCGGCTCCTTGTTTGGATCTTCTCGCAACCGGCAAGCTTGTGCAACATTGGCGAAGCCCCCGGTTGGCAGACAAACACAAAGGGGCAAAAAAATCCTCTCTCCTAAGGGCTCAAGATCTCATGTGCAAAAAATTAAAACTGGTGCGCTTCTCTTCGAAGATTGAGGGCTCGGCTCCTTCAGTCTCGACTTCGGAAGGACCCGTCTCTTCACCGGCACGTAACCTCGCCCCTCCGGCTTTTGCGTGTGGCAGCCCGACTTCTGTTCCTGCTTCGACTGAAGCGCCCGGAGTCCCGAATATCGGGATAGCACCTTCTTCCAGATCGGACCTCCTCAATCCTCTATCATTGGTGGAAGTTCATTAGATCAAGAAAGCCTGTGGTATTATCTCTTCGGACACTCCTACCTCCTCCTTGCCGGGTCATGTTACTGTTGGCAGAGGCACTGAAGGTGAGGGTGTTTCGGCCTGAGGCTGGCTCTTCGCGTCTCATTTCTGCTGTAGGGGGTATCTTCTGTCTTCACGGCTAGAAACAGACTCTTCAGATTTTTGTCTTGGAACATTCGTGGCCTTAATGATCCCGCCAAGTGCGCCACGGTCAAGACCTTCATTAAGAATGCTAAATGTTGTGTGGTTTGTTTACAAAAGACCAAGCTTTCTTACACCTTCCTCTCCAAGTTTCTTACTTTCTGCGGGTTTCATCTCTGAGATTTTCGCACTCTAGATGCTGTCGGGACGAGGGGTGGCCTCCTGACTGCATGGAACCCAGCCCTTTTTGATTGTGTGCATGATTGGGTTGGGGCCTTTTCGGTTAATCTAGTCTTGAGAATAAGAGTGGACGGCTTGCTTTTCACTGTCTCCAACCTTTATGGACCCAACTCTCCTGTCTTGAAACCGGTTTTCTTCTAAGAACTTCGTTCTATTGGTTCTCAGTCGGCGGGGCTTTGAACGATTCTAGGCGATTTTAATGTTCTACTTTCTCTTCGGGATAAGAATGGTCCGCCTTCGAATTTGAATGACATCCTCAATTTCAGAAAAGTGGTGACTGATATCGGACTCATTGATCTTCCCATTCAGAACAGGTGTTTCACGTGGTCCAACGGCAGGCGTCTCCCTACTCTCGAACGCCTTGATCGTGTACTCGTGTCCAAAGACTGGCATTTCTCTTTCCCGCGCTCAACTCTTCGTGCCTTACCTCAGCCCAGGTCGGATCATACCCCCCTAATGCTAACGGTGTTCTCTTTTGTGCCTTCTTCCAATCTGTTTAGGTTCGAGTCCTACTGGCTACGTTATCCGACGATCTCTGAGGTGATCTTTAAGGCGTGGAATGGTTTATCTAGTGGGGTCGACACCGTTAGCAGAATCTCGTCGAAGTTCAAGAGCGTCCAGTCTGCACTCCGCTCTTGGAGTGCTGGGTTAAAGTCAACTACTTCTCTCCAGGAAGATCTTTATCTCAGGTAGCTTGAGTGGCTCGACTTAGCTGAAGAGGCTAGACCTCTTAACGACTTGGAGTGTATGCTTAGACCCCTACTCAAAATGAGATACGAAGAATTGTGTCTGCATGAGGAAATCAAATGGAGGCAGAGATCAAGGGTGCATTGGCTTAGAGTGGGAGATGATAACACCAAATTCTTTCACCTCAAAGCTAGTTGTCACCGGAATAAAAACTACATCTCCCACCTTGCCGATGGATCTTCCATTCGGTTCACTCAGGACTCTATTGCTGCCCACTTGCTAGATTTCTTTGTGAAGCAACTCGGGGTGGCTTCTGAAAGAAGGTCTACCCTCAACTTCGCCTCGTTGTTTTCTTCTATCGCTCCGGAGGTCGATTTTCTGAGCCTTCAGGCTCCGTTCGAGGAGGACGAGGTTAGAAGTGCTATCTTCTCTTGTGCGCCGGAAAAAGCCCCTGGGCCCGATGGCTTTCCAATGCTGTTCTTCCACCGCTTTTGGCTCGTTCTCAAAGCTGACATTATGGAGCTCTTCTCCAACTTCCACAACGGTTGCCTCGACCTCCGTGAGATCAATGCTAGTTGGTTGTGTCTCATTCCGAAGAAAAGCGAGATTCTTTCCGCTAGAGATTTTAGGCCTATCTGCCTTGAGAACAGTCTGGTCAAAATTATCTCAAAAGTTCTGGCTGTTAGATTCCAGCGCCTCTTGGACAATCTTATCAATCCGTTTCAGACGGCTTTTATTAAAGGGAGATCGCTTCTAGACAACTTTTACTGTGCCCATATTTTACTCCATCATCTTCACTCATCTAAACAAAAAGCGGCAATTCTTAAGATTGACTTCGAGAGAGCCTTCGACCACGTCGATTGGGCTTTCTTGCATGATCTGCTGCTGGCCAGGGGATTCGGTTCCAAGTGGATAGGCTGGATTATGGATCTCTTACACTCTTCCAGTACGGCTGTCTTGCTTAATGGCATACCGGGCAACTCCTTCCCTTGCAAACGTGGACTCCGTCAGGGCGACCCTTTGTCTCCTCTCCTCTTCATTCTTTGCATTGACGTGTTATTCAGAATGCTGCAGGCGGTTTCTACTTCTCACGACCTCCCTTCGGTGGGCATTGGGAATGAAAGAGTCCACACTCTTCAATTCGCCGACGACCTCCTTATCTTTTTCGATGGTTCTGATAGATAGGCGAGGGTCATCAAACTCATTTTAGATTCTTTCACGGAGATTTCTGGCCTTAAAATCAATTACGGCAAAAGCTCCTTGTCTTCGATTAATCTGCCGAGCTCCAACACCGAAGCTCTTGCATCTTTCTTCGGCTGCCCTACTCAAGGATTCCCCTTAAAATACTTGGGTCTACCTCTATCACCTAAGACGTTGCGCAAATCTGCCTTTTTTCCTATCATCGAGAAATTGGATAAGCGCCTTGCGGGGTGGAAGGGCCTTTTGCTCTCTGGGGGGGGGGGGGGGGGGCGTTTGGTGCTTTTAAATTCGGTACTCTCCTCCATTCCGTCCTTCTTTTGCTCTGCCTTCTCACTCCCTAGTTGGGTAATTAAATCGATCGACAAGATTCGCCGGGACTTCTTCTGGAAGGAAAAAAGATTAAACAGTGGTTTTCATTGTTTGGTCAAATGGGAGCATTTATGTCGCTCGATTAAATACGGGGGCTTGGGTATTCGCAATCTCCGCAACTCAAATTCCGCTCTCCTATTGAAAGGTTTATGGTCTTTCCATTATTCTAAGGCGCTCCCTTGGGTGCGTTTGTTGACTCTGAAACACTACTCCCATCGGCCACCCCTTTCTGCTGAGGCGTTGCCGGCTAGATGTTGCCCGATTTGGAAGGGTATGCTTTCTAATGCTCCTTTCTTCATCTCTTCCACCTCCTTTTCAATCGAAAACGGTAAGTCGACGTCTTTCTGGAATGCGCGTTGGAGCGGCGATTCGTCACTGCGCAATCGTTTCCCTTTTCTATTTGCTGCGGCTTCTCTCAAACACCTCTTGGTTTATAATTGGCTCCGTCGATTCGGCTCCCAGACCGATTTGGGATTTCAAGGCAATCTCTGTCCGGAGGCTCGGCGAGAGTTACTTATCCTGCAGGCAGCGATTAATAGCTCCCATTTCTCTAATTCTGACGACTTGATTTCTTGGAGATGGAGCAATAACGGGATTTTCTCAACCAAGACTGCCTACAATTCCATTTCCTTCGATGGGGTGAACGACAGCAAGATTATGCATCTGTGGGGTATTCGGATTCCGCTTAAGACAAAAATATTTTTGTGGATTGCAGCTAGATATAGGCTACTCACTGCGGAGCTTCTTACTAAAAGAGGTTGGTCTGGACCATCTATGTGCATGAGTTGCCGTGCAGGAGACGAAAATCTGGATCATCTCTTCTTTTATTGCAAGTTTGCGAGGTCGCTTTGGGAGGAGTTACTTCAACTTTGGCCACTCACTTGTCAAAGGTTACTTAACTACTCGGGGGATCTAGCGAGTAGATGGAGGGGCGCGAGGATGACCTTGGAGGGTCGAAATAAAGTGCACTTTGATCTCTTATTTGCCGCTACCTGTTGGGAACTTTGGACCGAACGTGACAGGCGTATCTTCACTAATAGCTCTTCTCAGAGTGCCACTTGTGCTTTAAGAATTTATAATACCTTCAATCTCTGGACCTTCGCTCTTAGGTGACCATCTGTCCATCACATCGGGGCTATTTCACTTTCACAGGCAAGTATTGCGCATCACCGAGCAACTGCGGGGCATCAAGGGCGATCAATCTCAACTATCAGTGGGAACCATGTCTATCCCTGGGGACTGCTTGGACCATTGTCTGCTTTGAAGTCGGAAAGTCTCGTGGAGTCACGACTTCTCCTTCAAGCCAGTCAAGCGTCGGGCTTCTTTCTTTTACTTGTTCTCTGAAAAGCTGGGTACGAGATGTTTAGTTTCACTGGTGGACTTTGAGTTTGATCCTGCAACCGGTGTAGCTTTGTGGTTACTACAGCATGGTCAATGGTACTTCTCTTTCTTTTTTGTCTGGCATTTTATTGGTCTACCTCTCAACCTGAGTTGATCTTTTCAATCATTTTTCGACTCCGTCGTAATTAATTTTTGGTATCCAAATCGTTCGTTCTTGGAATCCGGGAAGCTGATGCTGGGTTTTTTAATCTCTGTTTTGGAGCAAGTAGTTTATTTCCTTACAAATGAATGAATAGTTGTTTGATCTTCTCTGTGCATTATTGGCTACTCGGCCTTATTTTGGTGCTCTGGCTCCGGCAATCGGAGTAGCCATGTGGGATCTTCTGCATGACCATTGGCATTGCTATTTCTTTGAACTGCTCTTTTATAGGGTCCCCCATTGATCAGATGTTGTATTTTATATCAATATTGACGACACTGCGGAACTTAAGTTGTGGTATTCAATTGTTGCTTCAATAATTCTGGTAAGATGGAGTTGGTTTTATCTCGGATTTGGAGCAAACAATTCTTTTCTCACATAACCATGTTTGTAAGAATGAAGAATGATCCACCTTAGGCATTCTGGTTACTCCGATTTTGTTTGGAGTTGAGAGGCATCAGCTTTGGCATAGGTTCCTTCCTTGAGTACTATTGTGGGTTTTCCAACCTGCCTCCAATGTCTTTAATGATGATTCAGCTTCTTGGTATTGTATTGGGTTCCCCTCTCTTAAACTGGTCCCGGGAAAAAACTGGGCAACACGATTGACACTTCTGCTTCCCTTCGGAGATTCGGGTTCTCTAAGCTAGCCTATTTGGTTTTCTCATCTGCCACTCATCGGATGAGTTTGGTCTCTTAATCTGGTTTCTTCCCGACGGCTGCGTCAACTCAGCGCTTGGGCGTGGTATATTTGGAATTGATGGTTTCTTGCTACCTGTCAGGCATTGACTGAATGTTGGGAAACATTGGATATCAATGGTGTCAACTTTAATTACATTCAAGACCTCGAGCTTTGCTCCTCTAGTTATCATCTATGCCTACCTGCCGGGCATTGACTGAATGTTGGGAAACATTGGATATCAATGGTGTCAACTTTAATTACATTCAAGACCTCGAGCTTTGCTCCTCTAGTTATCATCTATGCCTACCTGCCTGCGGCATTTGGTTTGGGTCTGGAGTCTATCCCCCGTGTCGGCGAGTGCTCGAATCCCTCTTCAGGCGCCTCGGACTGCTCTTCTGGCTTGGGTTGTTTTCTTGCTTGTTTTTTGGGTGTTTTGTTTTGGGTGTTCATTCGCTTAACACTTGCGGTTCGAACTCTTTTGACTTTTCGGGCGTTGGGCCTACTTCTTGTATTTTGTGTTATACTGGGTCCTTACTTTCTGTCCCTTCTTGTACTTTTCAAATAGGGTATATCCCTGTTTAATTAAAAAATTCTTCTTTTTCCAAATAAAAATTGTATTGTCCTTACCAGGCCCATAACATACAACCATGTGTTAGAGAAACAACCATGTGGTAGAAAAAGATATACTAAAATTCGATTGTGATTAATTATTTAATTTATTTAGTAATAAAAATAAATTAGAGTTACAGATAAATATTAAAAATTTAAAATATTTTATTGATTTGAAATATTCCAAGGTATATTTTAGTTTTTTATATGCGAGATTAATCGAAAACATTATTCCTACAAATACGATAGTAGCTGATGTTTGACGGAGATTTTTTTAGCAACCAGTAGATAAAATAATGTAAAAAAATTATGAAAAATAAAGAGAAAATAGAAAATTTATTTTTTTAGTTCAATATTAGTTAAACTGTAAGAATAGAAAAGTAATCATATATAAGGGCGAGGAAAAGTATAAAGAACTGCATTCTCCCACTAGGCACATTCCTTTTCGTTAGGCAAAAAAAAAAAAAAAAAAAAAAATCGTTAGATTTTCTTTTGTGCTAAAAAAGAGTAAAATAAATAAATAAATAAATTAAAATAATAAATATAGAATTTTGCATTTTACACCAACACAATGAAGTGTCAACAAATCACTGCATAATATCCTAATAGTTGTTACTCAGAAGAATAATTGTCTTTTTTTTTTAAAAAAAAAAGGGAATAGAAGGGTCTAGCAAGTTTTGTTACATGGCACATAAAAACCATGTGAAAAGAAAAGGAAAAAAAATCATGTAAAAAAGGAAAAAGTTAAAAACAGTTTAATAGAATTTTTTGCTGACAGCAGATTAGCTTATTGTTATGGGTGCTCCCTATGCTGCATGTCTTTTTCTTGGAGACAATCCAGAGTAGTGTATGCAGGATTTTCCCGGTTTGTGTTTTGTGTGTTCGTCGCCTCCATCAATTCTTCAACTATCACAAACGGTGACTCGCTTCCTGTATTTGAGAGACAGATTGAGCATTATGCTGAGCACATTCATGGTCTTTAGTTGGTACCTAGGTTAACTTCATTGCTAAAGCTTGTTTGGAATTTTTGCTATATCGGTTGGCCTAATCCAGCATCTTGTTTGCTCGAAGTCTGTTTATAATCCTACTGCAGGCTCAGTTCCGAAGATTTCTCTCCAGTTTTTCCACTGGATTGTGTATCTCCTTTCTGTCAGTTTTCAGAAACTAAAATCTTATATACTGGAGGAGCCCACAATACTTTGTTGTTTGATTAATTTTCACAATGTTGGCTGCACTAGTTTTTTGGATCAAGCTTTTGGAATGGTGGTTCAGAAGAGAAACAACACAGACTTGCTTATTGTTATTGTTTTGGGAGCCCTCTATGCTGCATGCCTATTTCTTGGAGTCAATTGAGAGGAATTTCTGCAAGCCTATTTCTTTGCTCTCTACGCTGCACGCCTATTTCAATGGCACGGTAAAGGAACTTCTGCAGCGACACCTCGGCTTTGCATCTGGATTGACGAGCATTTCCATTTTGGGAATTGTAGGATTCTCCTGGTTTTTGTACCTCTGTTGTGTATGATCGAAGGTAGGTTCAGTTGTTGAATTAGTGGAATCTGCAGCCTTCCAATGAATAATGTTGGGGTTTACTGGCGGCTGCGGTGTCCGCTGCCGTTGTGGCTTGGTCCATGGTTGATTCTTGTGATCGTATATGCAGTTTTAGCAAGCACTTGCTTTAGTGATCGTATTTGCAGAGTTGAAGTTGCAGTGTTGTCTCTTGCAATTATGATCGAGTTGGGTCACCAATTTGGTCTACTCACTAGAACTGGCTGTGTTGAATGGTTACATCGAATTTCGGTGTTTGGAGTTCTGAAGTTTCGGTTGATGGCTTGGGCTACTTGCTAATCTGCTTTTTAGGATTTCCTCCCTGTATTCTGTCGGCGACTTGGGGTTCGGCACGTCTTGATTCCCAGCTTCTACTTAGGGCCAATGAATAACTTGGTCTTGCTGATTTTGTGAAGAAGTAATAATGCAATTGCTGAAGTTTTAATGCATCTCTTTCCTTTTACTGAAGTTTTTTTTGCAAAGTGCTAGCTTTCTCTACTTTTGGACTGTAAGAACCGGCTGTGCTGATTGGCTCATTCTTTTGGCAACTACCATGAAGGATACAAGAGGGTTTTGCTGATTGGTGCATTCAAACGGGCAATTACCATGATGGCTTCGTCGACTCGTTTGCTTCGGTTTGATACAAGAAACAAGAAGAGAATCCAAGGGTTTTACACTGAAGAACAACTGAGATCCTACAAAGTGAAAGTTAAGGGTGGTAATTCTTCTTGCTTGTTCTAGTTACGAGAGGCATGTTCTGGTACAATTAAAATGGTGGTTTTCTTCCTTCACGGGTTTCTGGGCACAAGTGATGAACGGGCTCCCACAATGCAGGCTTTGTCTCTTGCTGATCGAGGAACTTCAGCTGATCTTCCAGGTCGTGGAGTCTCACCAACGTAATGGCATAGTAAAGTGGAATTCAACAAAATTTTATACTTTCAGTCGAAACTGGTGCAGATTTATTGCATAAGTTGGTATGTGATATTACTGATAAAGCGGTGAATCTTGTTGGATACTCATTGGGAACAGGAATTGCATTACATATGGCAATGAGGTACAGTGAGAAGATCGACGGAGCTGTTATATTATCAGGAAGCCTTGAACTAAGGGATGAAGCAAGTAGACGGATTGGTAGAGAACTAGATAATTCAAGGGCTCATTGGCTGTTGACTCATGGATTGCAATGTTTTCTCGACACATGGTTGTCAGGAATTTGAGGAGAAGCCTGAGGGAACATCTACACTTTGACCGCATAGGCAATAGCCGCACAAGACTTTATGATTTCAAAGCTCTCGCATAGGCTTTCTTACACTCGAGTTTTGGAGAGCAAAAGTATCTGTGGGAAGACTTCGGAGACCTTCAGCTGTGCTGCTCTGCATTTCACCTACTGCCAACTACTAGGGGCATATGGTTTGGGTTTGGGTCTGGCTCCAATGTCTGCTCTACTCTATTGCTTGTTTTTTTTGTAACTGCCTGTTTATTGGGAGTTAACTCGCCTAATATCTGGGGTTCGTTCTCTTTTCTCTGTTTGGGCGCTGGGCCTGCTTCTTGTCTCTTGTTTTAGTGTGTAGTTCTGGGTCTGTCCTTTCAGTTTTATCCTGTACTTTTCAAATAGGGTATTCCTTGTTTAATCAAAAAAAAAAAAAGAATTTTTTGCTGAATTTATTTTAGAGGCTTGTTTCGTTTATATTTGTTAATATAGTTATTCGCTTCTACTCAAAATAATAAATTTGTTAATAATAGTACAAAAATTGTTAAGAAAATGTTAGTTTACTGATGTTTTTAAAAAATAAAAATAATATGTTAGCGATCGTTCAAAAGAGTTATTATAAAAAATATACAGCGTGGTCAACGAAAAATAACTCTAATATATGTAGGGGTGGAACTGGCCGGGCTCGGGTCGGGTCGGGTCGGGTTATAATATGCCCAAGCCCGGTCCAAAATAAGTATTGGAGTTTGGGTCGGACTTTTATCCTAATTTTTGAAAAAATTAATGCTGGGCTAAGGCCCAAGCCCAATGCCCAATGTTCATCGGGCTTTGTGTAGGTCATTTGTCACATAGAACATATATATTTTTATTTTATAAAATAAAAATATAATATTTATTTTTATACATACGATATATATTTACTTATAGATATGTATAATTGTATATAATAATACTATAATAAGATATACTCATATAAGAACTAAATTATATATAATAATATATAATATTAATATATACTATGAGTAGAGCTCATATATTTTTAAAAGCGTAAGTTCAACTATACTTGTGAACTTTTTCCTAATAGATTTGTATTGAGATCTGCCCTATTGTACTTTTTCGTTCTCTCTTTAATTGACTTTACAATAACACAAATTTCAATACAAATTTAATGGTAAAAAATTTACAAGTATAATTGGACTTGTGCTTTTAAAAATATATAAGCTCTATTCTATACTATATATATATATATATATATATATATATATATATATATATATATATATATATATATATATATATATATATATATGAGTCCGCCTACTATGCTATTAATAGCATCCAGCACTTGGTGATACAAGTTTTCCGCACTTATATTTACCTTTTTCATTATTTTCATCTATTAAATTATACTATTTTTTCAGCCACATACTAAAACCTAGGGTCCACTATTATCCTAATCGCATATCTCTTCATCTAAAGGCCGAAAATTTAATAACATCAATGACTTTATGCTATTAATAGTATAGTAGTCTATTTCATATTATATATAGGAGTGTCAACAAGTCAAACACGAGCAAGCTAGGATCAGCTCGTGATGAGCCGAACACAAACTGGCTCGTTTATTAACGAGCCAAATATTAGTTGGCAAGCTTGCGAATAATATGTTAGATTTTCAGCAAAAATATTAAAAGAAAGTTAAAAAATTAAAAATTTTATTTAATAATTAAAATTCACATAAAAAATATTTTTTTATATTAGTTTGGTCTAAAATCTAAATAATATATATATATATATATATATATATATATATATATATATATATATATATATATATATATATATATATATATATATAGTTGTGCTGGAATGCTATTGATAGCACCAGCCCAACTTTGCCACCCATTTTGTAGCCCTTGGATTGCATTGAGATTCGTGGAGCCTCTTTAATAAAAAAAAGGGAAAAGAAAAAGTAAAAATAAAAAGTAAAAAATAAAAAACTTTTCTTTTTAATTAAAGAGCTTGCACGAATCTCAATGCGATCCAATGGCTAAAAAATGGGTGGCAAAGTTGGGCTGGTGCTATCAATAGCATTCCAGCACAACTCTATATATATATATATATATATATATATATATACATAAGGCTGAAATACTATTGATAGTACCAAGCCATTGGTGTTATCAAGTTTTTAGTCTTTGGATTAAAAGATGTGTGGTTAAGATGATAGTGGTCCCATAGGGTTTACTAGGTGGTTGGTTGAATAGTAAAAATGTTAGGAAACCACTATAATCCCAACCGCATATCTTTTCATCCAACGACTGAAAACTTGATAGCACCAATTACTAGGTGCTATCGATAGTATTCTAGCATGACTCATATATATATATATATATATATATTATATATATATATATATATATAGAGAGAGAGAGAGAGAGAGAGAGAGAGAGAGAGAGAGAGTTCGGCTACTATGCTATCGATAGCACCAAGCATTTAGTGCTATTAAGTTTTGTATCGTTAGATCAACATTTTTGATTATTTCCATCCGTTAGATTTTACTATTTTTTCACCTACTCAAATTAATTTGATTTTTAAATTAGAAAAGTGCTAGATGGTTACATTGTCAGGATTAAAACTAGCAGTTGGACTTGGACCCTACTAATTATTATAATTTTTAAGGGATATTTGGTTCGCGTTATATATAACTACTATGTAATGAAAAATTAAGCGAAATTATATGTATAGTAATAAAATTACTAAGAATTATATAATTTTTATATTTGGTTCGTACAATTATCTCATTAAGGAGTAATGGAGATGTAAAATTATTGTCGCCATGGATTTGACCGCACGACCATGGCGCTTGCTGTGCTACCGTAGATCTGGCCGCACGGCTATGATCGTGTGGCCACCTCAGACAGTTAGAAAGAGAGAGAGAGAGAGAGAGAGAGAGAGTGAGAGAGAGAGGGAGAAAAACATAAAAAATGAAAGTAAAACGATGGTTCGAAGGTTCAAAGGGTAATGTGAAAATTTTGAATTTTTTTTTTTTTTTTTTTTACATTCTTTAATTTGGGGAATAAAATATACTTGCCTTCCTCAGAGTTAATAAAATTCCTCTTTTTAGATAAATTCTATTTTTTTTGGAGAAGAATATTTCGAATTAAATTACTTAGCTATATTATCTAAACATAGTAACCATAAATCCTCAATAATTATTGGCAAATTACACGAATCAAATACCCCCTGAAGTAATGTTCCTCCTTTACATGGAAAAATAATGCACAAAAGAAAAGAAAAAACATAATTAAGGCTCCTATTGTATTCTAGTTTAATTCATTCGTTAGGGTGTCATGATCAAATTAGATGAATATGCACTCTGATGAATTAAATGGAGCATTCTTGATTAAGTTGTTATGTGTCAACCTGATTGGCGGCCACGCACAACCACCCTCATTTATGTATTCATGTGCCATTGCCATACCCCAAGGTACCGTTTGGATTGGGATAAGCCAGAATGAGTTATATCAGGGATAAATATAAAGTAAGGGATAAGCTAGGTATAATGTAAAATTGTGTTTGGTTGGGAATGAAGCTTAAACCTAGTATAAGGAAAAAAGTGTTTGGTAGTGATTGAAGAATAATGAGGAATAGAGAGTTGACTTTTACGTTAAATGACGATTTTACTCTTGCTTTTATGTATGTATTAAATTTGATAATTAAAGATTGTATGAGAATTTTTTAATTGTAGCAAATCTTATATATAATATTTAATTAATTAGATATTATATCAAATTATATTTAATTTTAATTATTCTAAAAAATTATTTATAACGATGAAAAATTAAAATATTTGCATTCTGCAAAGGTAAAATTAAAAAAATTCAATAATATTATTTTATAAATGATTTATACATACTCATGATCAAAAATTTTATTTAAAAAAATTTGTTGCTCAATACATTCTTAAATTAAATAGTTTTACAAAATCATTCAGTAAAACAACGAGTTTTTAATTACCAATAACGAACTCACAATAATAAATTACCATCAAACAATAACGATCTCACAATAATATTTCAAATTACATCATATCCGGAAAACACGAGTTTTTAATTAACAGTCCAATTAACATTACATATAAACAAAATAAACTATTTAACAAGCTGACTAACATAATATTACACCAGTAAATCTAATATTTACAAACTTATAGTCAGTTACAATTATTTATCTAACTTCTATTATTCCACAACTCATCGGTAATACGTGTGCGAATGTCGTCTCCCCGCCGTGACTCTGATGTACTATAATTTGTAGTCGTCGCTTCCACGTCAAACTCTGGTGGAGGCTCTGGCTCTACTGCTTCGTTAAAATATCTATCATCTCCTTGTTACCGTCGAATAAAATTGTGGATCACACAACATGCCATAGCAATGTGACACTGCACTCTATAAGGAAACGGTGTAGCAATAGTTAATATGTTGAATCTCTTCTTTAAAATTCCAAAGGTCTTCTCTACCACATTTCTTAGTTGGGCGTGCCGATGATTATACAAGTCCCACGGCGAACGATGTATACGACCACGTGTGTTACTGTCATATTAACTCAGATGGTAACGCTCGCCTCTATAAGGCGCCAGAAAACGATCAGTATTCGCGTATCCGGAATCGACCAGATAATATTTTCCTGTATATATAACAGAAGGGTATACAACTTGTAATAAATAAATTAAATCAATAATAATGAAGAAAACAATAAAAAATTACTCCTTAAATATTACCTTCAGGAACAGTAAAACCTCCACTTTCACATGCCCATCTGAGTACCCGTATATCAGCGGCAGAGCCTTTCCAACCGGTGCATACATAAAAGAAAATATGATCAAAGGAAACAGCTGCCATCATATTTTGTGATGTAAATCCTTTGCGACAACGAAATCATGGTTGTTTGTCCCTTTCTACAATAACCGGAATATGCGTACCATCCACCGCCCCAATTGCATTCTACATATGTTAATGTCACAACATAGTACATTACCAATTCAGCAATGGAAATGTACAAATTTTGTTCTGTAAAGTTATTGTCCCTTACCTTGAACGGATGGAAATTCGAATTTCCACTTATTCTTGGATGCACTCCACAATTACTTTGCGGCATAGTTAAATAGTCATCTTTTATTTGAATAATGGCCCGGAGTACATTGTTAAAATGACGACTAATCGTTTCCCCCGAATGTTGAAAAGTTTCAGCAATCACCCTATTTGCAACACCGTGTCCTATACAAAATAGGAAAATTGCCAACTGTTCGTCAACAGTCAGATTACGTGTGCCAATTAAAAGGCCCTTCCCAACAAGGTCATCGCGGAGAGCAATGAATGTAGTTGTCGTCATTCTAAAATGATTGTACCCCCGTTCTGTATGACCATTCAGAATATCACAAATAAACTGATGCCCCGTAAATGGACGGGTACGACATGGTTGTCTGCTAATTGTACTTGTAGCATTTATATATCCTTCGTCAATAAGCATGATTATGAGTTGCACCCAATAGTCATCATCATCATCCAATATAGCGAACAAATTGGCTTGGAAAGCCGACGAAAATACACTTCGATAAATTGAATCATCCATTACAACTGCAAGTTAATTTATGGCAGTTAGCCAATATTGATAGTACGCATAAATGATATAATATTTATTTAAATTTATCTCAAGCATTCATCTCGCCGAATACAGCAAGCAATTACAGAAGAAAGTAGTACATGAAAAAATTTAAATGTCGACATTATCCGCCTCCCCTACTTGGTTGTATGGATATTAAATACCATCATTGATGTATCCTTGGGCAATGAGCATGATTAAAACTTTCACCTAATAATCATCATCATCATCTAATATAGTCAACAACATTGCAACAAAGCTGGAACAACATACAGTTTGATAAATTGAAGCATCCATTATATCTGCAACGATATTGTACCAATTTAGCGAACAATCATACTAAGTAGACATGAGTTAACATGTATCGATATTTCACACAAACATTCAGGTAATGTCTAGTTAAAGGCAATCAAAGTGTTCTACTAAATATCACAAGGATGGGTTTTAAAGTACTAACAGTGCGGGACAATAAATTACAAAGACGATACTAAAATGTACAGAAAGTTACGATACTAAATATTACAAAGCCTGTATTTACACTAATGAAATTACAAAAAGATTATAGAAATGTCCACTAAGGACCTGGAAAAAATTGACGAAACATCATATTCTCTTTTGCTATCTGCCGTTCAACCCACTTGTATGCAAGATCGTCATTCATTGTCATGAAAAGTTGACGATTTTGCGCATCCTTCAAAGCGTCGCGGGCAGCCAAGACCTGGTCACTAGTGAGCCCCTGCAGATTATATATGCGCATCATACAATCATCGATGGCCGGAATGGGTCGTCGAGCTTCTGCATCCTTATTATGCATCTGCCTCACCAGATCTAATTTTTCTTTGCCTAGCTGAACCATCTCGGCGACGGATTCAGATATGCCGTTAGTTTTCTTTCGACGGCCACCGGTTGACGGACGGTTTGTTTGTTGACTAGGCTCGGGTACTGGGGAACGAGGCCTTTTGCCTGCTGAGCTGTGCCCAGACCCACTAGTAGTCTTGTTTGGAGGGTGAGGCCTAGGTGACCTTTCGGGTGGTGGACCTTGCATGAATTCATTCATATATGGCCCAGAGGACCCTGCTTCAAATTGAAAAGATAAGAGATGTAATCCTGATAATCTTGGAGCTATGATTGTATCATCCTCACCAGGGGATGATGAGGAGGAGCTAACTATTGTTGTAGTGGATGGCATGACTGAAGAAAAGCCATATCTACCGGTTGCGGTAGTCTTCTCCGTCAGAAACTCCAGATCCTTATACAGAGGAAATGGCCTATCCCTACATTTGGCATAAGCGAGATTTTCCTGGACGTAGGTTAATTATATTAGAAAGAGAGAGAGAGAGAGAGAGAGAGAGAGAGAGAGAGTTCGGCTACTATACTTGTAAAAGTATCAAGCAATTAGTGCTTGTAAGTTTTCTGCCGTTAGATCTATTCCTCTAATTAATTTCAGCTCTTAGATCATACTATTCCACCAACCACCCACTAAACTCAAGTGGCCCACTATCATTCCAACCACACATTCTTTTATCCAAAAGCTAAAAATCTATAAGCACTAATGAGTACTTTTAAAAGCATATGAACTCAATTTTATATATATATATATATAATATATATATATATATATATATATATATATATATATATATATATAGAGAGAGAGAGAGAGAGAGAGAGAGAGAGAGAGAGAGAGAGAGTCGGCTACGATGCTATCGATAGCATCAAGCATTTGGTGCTATCAAGTTTTCTACCCTCAGATAAACCCTTTTGATTATTTTCATCCGTTAGATTTTACTATTTTTCCAACCACTCATTAAACCCAAGGGCTCACTATCATCTCAACCACACATCTTTTAATTCAACGGTTAAAAACTTAATAGCACCAATGACTTGTTGCTATTAATAGCATTCCAGCCTAGCTATATAATATATATATATATATATATATATATATATATATATATAATATTATATATATATATATATAATATATATATATATATATATAATATATATATATATATATATATATATATATATATATAGTTCGGCTACTATGTTATCGATCGCATCAAATACTTGGTGCTATCAAGTTTTTCGTCGTTTGATCTACCCTTTTGATCATTTCCATCTCTTAAATCATACTACTTTTCCAACCACCCACTAAACCTTTGGAGCCTACTATCATCTTAACCGCACATCCCTTTATCCAAGGATCAAAAATATATAGCACCAATGACATAGTAATCATAACCGCACATTTCTAGGATTTAATGGGTGGTTGGTGGAATAGTATAATCTAACAGATAGAATTAATTAAAGAAATAGATCTAACAATGCAAAACTTACAAGCACTAAGTGAATGATACTCTCTCTCTCTCTCTCTCTCTCTCTCTCTCTCTCTCTCTCTCTCTCTCTCTAGAGAGAGAGAGAGAGAGAGTCCAGCTTCTATACTATTAATAGTACCAAGTTATTGGTGTTATCAAATTTTCTACCCTTAGATCAACTCCTTTGATAATTTTCACTCGTTAGATTTTACTATTTTTCTAACCACCTATTAAACCCTAGGGGCCCACTAACATCTCAACCACACATCTTTTAATCCAAAGATTAAAAATTTAATAACACCAATAACTTGATACTATTAATAGTATTCTAGCCTAACCTCTCTCTTCTCTCTCTCTCTCTCCTCTCTCATCTTTCACTCGTCTCTCTCTCTATCCTCTCATCTCCCTCCTCCCGCTCCATAAGTCTCCTCTCCTCTCCTCTCTCTTCTCTCTATCGCTATAATATAATATAGATATATATATATATATATATGATATATATATGAATATATGAATGCTATTAGTAGTAAACGGGCTCCATTTCTATCCATTTATTTTTGATGATTGATCTTCCGAATCAATAATCGGTATCGTTTAAAATAATCAAGACCACTGAGGGCATGTGTCACGCCCCGGGTGTAAACCAGAACCCGGGTCGTCCACAGATCCGCCGTGTACACGGGAATTTCCGTGTACACGAAGCGCTGGTAACCTGCTCAGATAAGGATGATACAATAAAAGAGCATAAACAGAGCTAAACAGTAACTAGTACATCTCAGATAAAATAGAAAAGTAAAGTGCAGAAAGTAAACTCTCAATAATACATATGTCTCTCCCAGCTCACTAATCAAATACAACCAGCTGGCCGAAGCCAGACCCAAAAGAAATGAAAAGTAGAGTATCTGAGAGTATCGGGTACATCTAATAATAGAACTGGTGCCTGGGTGCCGCTATCTAGTCCGCGATCCTCTTACCTCGATCCGCAGTGGAGGGTCCTGCAATAGCGCAGACGACTCTGCAAAACAAAGGGGAAGAGAAGAAGAGAAACAGTGGGGAGTGAGAACTACTATAAAACAGTAGCCTCCTCCTAGTGGGTAGACCTCTACTCAAATGTGCCCACTAGGACTATAAGAGGCGGAAAAGATGAACAAAGGTGGTAAGCTGTAAATAAAACTGCTGATGATGAATAGAGCTACCACTACATGCATCTAGTGAGCTAACTGATAGAGTAGCTATATGTATGCATCAGAATGTAAATGCCTGCCTGTCTAGACCCAATCGATACACCAGTAAGCACTGGTACTGTACTGCCTGCTCTGCCTGCCTGCCAAATCGGGTATGCCAGCCTACGCATAACACCGATAGGAAAAGAGAGTCTCGAAGACTCGAAGCCTGTAAAACGCACACTCCGGAGTGGCACTCGAGGGGAGCGACCCACACGAGTATAATGCCTGGGTAACAAGTACCAAATCAGCAGGACTGGATCATGACTCTGATCAAAGTGGGAAAACCCATCCACTAAAAGAAAGCCCAAAGCCTCAATCCCAATCTGATGCAATGACCACTGTCCGGTCAACCGCCAAAGATCCGCGGTTGCCGCAATGCCCTGTCCTCACAGCCTGCCTGTCCCAAAAACCCACAACTGTCTGACTACACTATCCCAGCCCCTGCTCGAACCCGAGCGTACTATCCCCCAAATATAAATAAAAGAAGAGAAAAGCATGGTTTCTCCTAAGTCAATTCCGGCATGATAGTGTAGCAGAAAAAGGTGGCCTAACTAGATGTCCATTTAAGCATGCAAAGTCCATTATTTAAGAACAGGGTTAAATATTATTATCTTTCCCCATATTGAGGTTCCACATGTACGAGTAAATAGTCCATTAGCAAAGTCCCCCCCCCCCCGTGAGTTTAAGTGACATATTTTAATAAGAATTATCCGTTTACTATACTTAGTCCATTTTAAAATGTAGCCCAAGCAATAAGTCCAATTCTCAATAAAAGTGCCATTTTAACTTGTCCCGGTTCATTTAGCATATAATAATGAAGCAACTCCAATAGGCCTAGTGGGGACATTATAAGTGGGAGGTTAAACAACGGTACCCACCTCGAGCGCTAAATCCAAGTTCCGACGGCGAAGTCCGCGCTCGATCTCCAAGAATCTCCGCAACACTGTGCCAAGGGTCCCAAAATACACCCAATTACTATCTCAAGTTTTAACCCAAAATTCTGTCCCCTAAAAATCAGATTCACTGTTCGTTAATTTTTACCTGCGAATAGTGCCGACAAAATCCCCCGAAAAATACACTGCGATCTACGCGACGATCCGGTCGAAATGAGTACCTGCACGTTTTCCCACGATTTTTTCTGTGCTGAGAACGAAAATCGACAAGAGGACTATCCTCAACAATACTTTCATCCCAAAACAGCAGTAAAATATCTGTAAGAAGGGATTCCTCACCCTCAGGGAAAATCCACGAAATTCCAAGAAATTTCCAGTAGACTCCTCGCGATGTGTAGATGCAAATCCCCTTTTGAATCGCCCAGTTTCGATGCTCGAGCGCAAAGTTATCGCCAAAACAAGTTGGTGCTGTCCGAAAACTCCGCGACGGAAAAAGGGTCAGAAAGAAGCCTCAAAATCATCATCAAAACCTCTGAACCAGGAGAAACCCATTAGAGAGGAATGAATCCCTACCTGTTTAGGAATCCAACGGCGCAAAAATCGTGAAAATACGATGTCGGGGTGAACCGGGGGAGCTTGAACACCGAGAAGCGACGAATCAGGTAGCCCAAGAACAATCGTCGCGCCGCGCCGGAAAATTTGCAAACCTCGGGATCCGAGCCTCTACAATTCTCGGGAAGCTACAGTAGATAGAGGACTCGAAGAGGAAGAAATGTCTCAGAGAGGAGCTCGGGCTGGAAAGCACGGGAAGAGAGAAAATGGGAGCTTCAAATGCCTTATGGAAGCTAAATAGAAGAGAAACCCTTTAATATCGGATTCGGGCCGGGTTCTGGCCCGGATCCGCTCGGCGGACGGGTCGGACGCGCCCCGTTCCGAACCGGGCGGAGCCAATCAAAAAGCGCACGCGCCCGTCCCCACAGGGGATCGGCCCCATCCCGCACAGCGAACAGCCGTGCGTGGCGCGCCAGCGTCCGACGCGCGTCCCGACCGCGCTGTCAAACCCTCAGGCGACCGCCAAGCAGTGGCGACGCGCGTCCCGGCACTGTGTGCTCAGGCGCGCGGGCGGCGCCGCCTGACCGGCCGCCTGACATGCGCCAGGCTTGTCCCCGTGCGCCGTCCTCCCGTGAGCCATCCAACGAGCGTGCGCCACGTGTCCCTGCGCCGGGTCCATGCACCCGGCAGGGAACTCCGTAGACCGCCTCCCTGGACCGCGCCACTCCGCGGCCCCGACGCTGGCTCCCGCCTGTTGCCGTGCACCGCCGCTCGAATCCCTGCACCGGCCGCCTCCATTCCGTGGACCGCGCCCCGTAAGCCCTCCAGCCATAGGCGCGTGCCACGTGGCTGTGCGCCGGGTCCGTGCACCCCGCCGCGCCGTTCCATGCACCGGGCGCTGCGGGCCGCCAATGAGGGCCCACCGACGTGGCATCCGGCGGTCCACGGCCTTCCCCATGC
>CM054937.1:2530362-2579401 GCA_029168755.2 Tillandsia fasciculata | reverse complement strand
ATGAATGCTATTAGTAGTAAACGGGCTCCCTTTCATGATCCATTATTGTTGACGCTTGATCTTCCAATCATAATCGGTATCGTTTAAAATATCAAGAACCACTGAGGGAATGTGGTCACGCCCCGGGTGTAAACCAGAACCCGGGGTCGTCCACAGATCCGCCGTGTACACGGAATTTCCCGTGTACACGAAGCGCTGGCTAAACTGCTCAGATATATATGATATAATAAAAGAGCATAAACAGAGCTAAACAGTAACTAGTACATCTCAGATAAAGTAGAAAAGTAAAGTGCAGAAAGTAAACTCTCAATAATACATATGTCTCTCCCAGCTCACTAATCAAATACAACCAGCTGGCCGAAGCCAGTCCCAAAAAGAAATGAAAAGCAGAGTATCTGAGAGTATCGGGGTACATCTAATAATAGAACTGGTGCCTGGGTAGACCGCTATCTAGTCCGCGATCCTCTTACCTCGATCCGCTGCGGAGGGTCCTGCAACTCCCGCAGACGACTCTGCAAAACAAAGGGGAAAGAAAAGAGAAACAGTGGGGAGTGAGAACTACTATAAAACAGTAGCCTCCTCCTAGTGGGTAAACCTCAACTCAAATGTGCCCACTAGGACTATAAGAGGCAGAAAAGATGAACAAAGGTGGTAAGCTGTAAATAAAACTGCTGATGAAATAAAGCTACCACTACATGCCTCTAATGAGCTAACTGATAGAATAGCTATATGTATGCATCAGAATGTAAATGCCTGCCTGTCTAGACCCAATCGATACACCAGTAAGCACTGGTACTGCCTGCTCTGCCTGCCAAATCGGGTATGCCAGCCTACGCATAACACCGATAGGAAAAGAGAGTCTCGAAGACTCGAAGCCTGTAAAACGCACACTCCGGAGTGGCACTCGAGGGGAGCGACCCACACGAGTATAATGCCTGGGTAACAAGTACCAAATCAGCAGGACTGGATCATGACTCTGATCAAAGTGGGAAAACCCATCCACTAAAAGAAAGCCCAAAGCCTCTATCCCAATCTGATGCAATGACCACTGTCCGGTCAACCGCCAAAGATCCGCGGTTGCCGCAATGCCCTGTCCTCACAGCCTGCCTGTCCCAAAGCCCACAACTGTCTGACTACACTATCCCAGCCCCTGCTCGAACCCGAGCGCACTATCCCCCAAATATAATAAAAGAAGAGAAAAGCATGGTTTCTCCTAAGTCAATTCCAGCATGATAGTGTAGCAGAAAAAGGTGGCCTAACTAGATGTCCATTTAAGCATGCAAAGTCCTTTATTTAAAACAGGGTTAAATATTATTATCTTTCCCAATATTGAGATCCCACATGACATAATTCCATTAGCAAAGATCGTGATTTATGACATATATAAGATTATCCGTTTACTAATACTTAGTCCATTTTAAAATGTAGCCCAAGCAATAAGTCCAATTCTCAATAAAAGTGCCATTTTAACTTATTCCGGTTCATTTAGCAATAATAATGAAGCAACTCCAATAGGCCTAGTGGGGACATCATAAGTGGGAGGTTAAGCAACGGTACCCACCTCGAGCGCTAAATCCAAGTTCCGACGGCGAAGTCCGCGCTCGATCTCCAAAAATCTCCGCAACACTGTGCCAAGGGTCCCACAAAAACACACAATTACTATTCAAGTTTACCCAAAATTCTGTCCCCTAAAAATCAGATTCACTGTTCGTTAATTTTTACCTGCGAAACGTGCCCACAAAATCCCCAAAAAATACACTGCGATCTACGCGACGATCCGGTCGAAACGAGTACCTGCACGTTTTCCCACGATTTTTCTGTGCTGAGAACGAAAATCGACAAGAGGACTATCTCAACAATACATTTCATCCCAAACAGCAGTAAAAATATCTGTAAAAGGGATTCCTCACCTCAGGAAAATCCACGAAATTCCAAGAAAATTCCAGTAGACTCCTCGCGATGTGTAGATGCAAATCCCCTTTTGAATCGCCCTGTTTCGATGCTCGAGCGCAAAGTTATCGCCAAAACAAGTTGGTGCTGTCCGAAAACTCCGCGACGGAAAAAGGGTCAGAAAGAAGCCTCAAAATCATCATCAAAACCTCTGAACCAGGAGAAACTCATTAGAAGAGGAATTGAAGCCCTACCTGTTAGGAATCCAACGGCGCAAAAATCGTGAAAATACGATGTCGGGGTGAACCGGGGGAGCTTGAACACCGAGAAGCGACGAATCTGGTAGCCGAAGAACAATCGTCGCGCCGCGCCGGAAAATTTGCAAACCTCGGGATCCGAGCCTCTACAATTCTCGGGGAAGCTACAGTAGATAGAGGATTGTGGAGGAACAAATGTCTCAGAGAGGAGCTCGGGCTTCAAACAGGAAGAAGAAAAACCCCTCTCAAATGCCTTAGGAAGCTTAAAAAGAGGAGAAAACCCTTAATATCGGATTCGGGCCGAATTTGGGCCCGGATCCGCTCGGCCGGGTCGGACGCGCCCCGTCCGACCGGGCGGAGCCAATCAAAAGCGCCGCGCGTCCCCACAGGGGATCGGCGCGCATCCCGCACAGCGAACAGCCGTGCGGGGCGCGCCAGCGGCCGACGCGCGTCCCGACCGCGCGGTCAACCCGCAGGCGACCGCCAATCGGTGGCGACGCGCGTCCCGGCACTGTGCGGTCAGGCGCGCGGGCGGCGCCGCCTGACCGGCCGCCTGACATGCGCCAGGCTTGTCCCCGTGCGCCGTCTCCCGTGAGCCATCCAACGAGCGTGCGCCACGTGTCCCTGCGCCGGGTCCATGCACCCGCGCAGGGAACTCCGTAGACCGCCGCCCTGGACCGCGCCACTCCGCGGCCGACGCGTGGCTCCCGCCTGTTGCCGTGCACCGCCGCTCGAATCCCTGCACCGGCCGCCTCCATTCCGTGGACCGCGCCCCGTAAGCCCGCCAATAGGCGCGTGCCACGTGGCTGTGCGCCGGGTCCGTGCACCCCGCCGCGCCGTTCCATGCACCGGCGCTGCGGGCCGCCCAATGAGGGCCCGCCACGTGGCATCCGGCGGTCCACGGCCTTCCCCCATGCACCCGAAGACACCAGAAACTTCCGGGAGTCCGTTTTTGGGCATCCGGACTCCAAATTCGGCAAATAAATAGCCGTTTTCAAGCGTTTTTCCGCGCTGAATCCAAATACGCCATCCGTTTGGCCTAGAAACTTTTCTAAAATTCGGCAAACCCCGCCGAAGGCCAAACTAACAATAAATACTGCCACGGACCCATCTGTGCTGTCCCTTTGACACACTGTGGATCAAACACCATCAATAGGTGTGCCACACTTGGATTCACGGGAAAACGTGCATGGAAACCTGGATCATCACATCCTCCCCCACTAAAAGAAAGTTTCGTCCTCGAAACTAAAATCATACCTCAAGCCGGGGCCTCGAACAGGTGGGGGTGGGCATCCATCATTGCTGACTCCAGCTCCCAAGTAGCCTCGCGCTCGTCCTGGTTGCTCCACTGAACCTTCACATAAGGAATGGTCCGGCTGCGCAGCTCTCTAACCTCGCGGTCCAAAATCCGCAGTGGCCGCTCGACATAGCTCAAGTCCTCTGCAACCTCCAGTGGGGCGAAATCAATGATGTGCGACGGGTCATGAACATATCTCCTCAGGGTGGATACATGAAACACGTCGTGAACACTAGCCAATCTGGGAGGAAGTGCAAGCCGGTAGGCAACTGGCCCAATGCGCTCCAATACCTCAAAAGGTCCAATATAACGAGGGCTCAGTTTTCCACGAATCCCAAATCTCCGAATCCCTTTCGACGGCGAGACTTTCAAAAAGACATGATCGCCCACCTGAAACTCCAAGTCTCGTCGTCGGGTGTCAGCATAACTCTTCTGCCGGCTCTGAGCTGTCTCCAGATGTCGTCGAATCAGTCTGACCTTCTCCTCTGCCTCCAACAGTAGATCAGGACCCAAGGTCTTCTTCTCACCCACATCACTCCAATATAGGGGTGACCGACACTTGCGTCCATACAACGCTTCAAACGGAGCCATCTGGATGCTCGCTTGATAGCTGTTGTTGTACGCAAACTCAACCAATCCGAGATGTCGGTACCACCCGCCTCCAAAATCCAGGACACATGCTCGCAGCATATCCTCGAGAGTCTGAATAGTGCGCTCTGACTGCCCGTCCGTCTGTGGGTGAAACGCTGTGCTGAAGCGAAGCCGTGTCCCCAGGGCCGTCTGTAAACTCCTCCAAAAGTGCGAGACAAACCTCGAGTCCCTATCCGATACAATGGAAATGGGTATCCCGTGCAATCTGACCACCTCGGCCAAGTACATCTGTGCCAGTCGATCCAATGGCCAAGTCATCTGAACCGGTAAGAAGTGAGCGGATTTGGTGAGTCTATCCACGACCACCCAGATCGCATCCGCTCCAGTCTGAGCTCTCGGCAATCCAGTGACAAAATCCATAGTGATATGATCCCACTTCCATTCAGGGATTGGAAGACTCTGCAACTTGCCAGCAGGTACACGATGCTCAGCCTTCACTTGCTGACAAGTTAAGCAGTGCGCCACAAATCTGCCAATGTCTCTCTTCATGCCGCTCCACCAGAACTGTGCCTTGAGGTCCTTATACATCTTAGTCCCACCAGGATGGATGGTATAAGGTGTATAATGAGCCTCCCGCAAGATCTGCTCTCGAATCTCTGAGTCCATAGGCACGCAAGCTCGGTCCCTGTACCGTAGTACTCCCGAAGCATCAACTGAGAAATCCCCTGTCTCGCCAGCCTGAATCTGCTCTCGAATCCTCATCAGATGGGGGTCCTCACTCTGTTTCTCCCGAATCCTGTCCAACAGAGTGGGCTGCACGACCAAGGACAACAGTCTAGCAGAAACCCCAGGGGACACAACCTCAAGCTCTAACCGCCTCATCTGCTCCAGTAATGGTGCCTGATCGGTGATCATCATAGATAAGCTCTGCACTGCTCTCCTGCTCAGGGCATCAGCGACCACGTTTGCCTTGCCGGGATGGTAGAGTATGTCCACATCGTAGTCCTTTAACAGCTCCAACCATCTGCGCTGCCTCAAATTGAGCTCCTTCTGTGTGAACAGATATTTCAGGCTCTTGTGGTCGGTGTAAATCTCGCAGTGCTCCCCATACAGATAGTGGCGCCACAACTTCAGTGCAAAGATCACAGCCGCTAGCTCCAAGTCATGGGTAGGGTAATTCTTCTCATAATCCTTGAGTTGCCGCGAAGCATAAGCGATTACCTTACCCTCCTGCATCAGCACGCAACCAAGTCCACTGTGCGATGCATCACTGTAGATCACGTATCCTTTCCCCATAACAGGGAGGGAAAGGATAGGAGCTGACATCAATCTGCTCTTCAGTTCCTCGAAGCTCCTCTGGCAATCCTCACTCCAGATGAACTTAATTCCTTTGCGCGTCAAACGAGTGAGTGGGGCGGAAAGTTTCGCAAAACCTTCCACAAACCGACGGTAATACCCTGCCAAGCCCATAAAACTGCGAACCTCTGCTACCGTCGTCGGTCGGGGCCAATCCCGGACTGCCTCAATCTTCGCCGGGTCTACCGCCACTCCTGCGGCTGAAATCACATGGCCCAAAAAGGCAACCTCTCGAAGCCAAAACTCGCACTTAGACAACTTGGCATACAACTTCTTCTCCCTCAGAAGTTGCAGCACTATCCTCAGATGCTCCTCGTGCTCCACATCGCTCCGAGAGTAAATCAGGATGTCATCGATGAACACTACCACAAACCGGTCAAGATAAGGTCGGAAGATCCTGTTCATCAAATCCATAAATGCGGCAGGGGCATTAGTCAATCCAAAAGGCATGACGGTGAACTCATAATGCCCGTACCGAGTCCTGAATGCTGTCTTCGGGACATCCTCGGCCTTCACCTTCAGTTGGTGGTAACCAGACTGTAATCAATCTTAGAGAAGACACAAGACCCTTGCAGCTGATCAAATAAGTCATCGATGCGCGGCAAAGGGTACTTGTTCTTGATGGTCACTTTATTCAGCTCCCGGTAATCCACACAAAGTCGAAGTGAACCATCTTTCTTCTTCACGAACAGCACCGGTGCTCCCCAAGGTGATACACTCGGCCTCACAAAACCTTTATCCAATAAGTCCTGGAGTTGCGCCTTCAACTCCCGCAGCTCCGCCGGTGCCATTCGGTAAGGGGCCTTGGAGATTGGCGCAGTTCCTGGGACTACGTCAATCAAAAACTCGATCTCCCTATCCGGCGGCATACTAGTCAGCTCTGGTGGGAAAACATCCGGGAACTCGTGGACTATAGGGATATCCGCGAGTCCCGGTGCCGCCGTAGGCCCCTCAACCACACTGGCCAAAAAGGCCACGCATCCACTGCGCATCATCTGCCTCGCACGAGAAGTCGAAACTATCGCGGCGAAGAAAGTACTCTGGCATCCTCTGTACACAATCACCTCCTGGCCTGGCTCGCTAAAAGTCACCGTCCTCGCGGCACAATCAATAGTCGCATAATAGCGAGTCAGCCAGTCCATCCCAAGTACCATATCAAAGTCTCGCAGCTGACTCAGGACCATCAGGTCCGCTGGCAAGATCCACGACTCGATCTGTACAGGGCAAGACCAACAACACTCCTCTACAAGTAAAGTATGCTCCGGAACCCGCACCTCTAATGCACGTGGCAACCGACCTAACTCTAGTCCATGAGATGATGCAAATGCTCTACTGATGAAAGAATGTGATGCACCGGTATCAAATAAAGTGCGAGCTC
The DNA here is from genome assembly GCA_029168755.2 of Tillandsia fasciculata. NCBI lineage: Eukaryota > Viridiplantae > Streptophyta > Magnoliopsida > Poales > Bromeliaceae > Tillandsia > Tillandsia fasciculata. Next base: position 2,572,632 of record CM054937.1, on the reverse strand, counting down.
TACTGCCAGAAAGTAAAACGATACCTGCCACCACGTGGTCGGCTGCCAGGGAGTCCTCAACCTGGGCGGCATAAACCCGCCCGCTCTGTGCCGGTAGTCGGTGGTCTGCCGGGTGAGAAGAAGGAGCCCTGCTCGCTGGAGCATAGGACCGCTGCTGGGGCGCCGGTGGGGCTGATGCTGAGGAAGGAGCCGGTGCTGGGCGCATAGGGCAAGTAGCTCGAACATGCCCGACTGTCCGCACCGGTAACAGCGGCCAAATCTCTGGTCACACGTATCAGGAGAATGCTGCCCCTGACAGAAGATGCACCTGGCCGGGGTCTGGGGCTGCCTCCCCTGCTGCTGCTGCCTCTGCCGCTGAGATCCCTGCTGCCGGGACTGTGACCTCTGCTGCTGAGAATGCTGCTGCTGTCGTGAGTGCTGCTGCTGGTGCTGTGGGGGCCTCTGAGATCCACCATGCCCACGCCGCTCCGAACGCCCGCGGCCAGAGAACTGAGGCGGCGGGGGTCGGGGCGGCCTCCAGGAGCTGGTCTGTCCCCCATCATCCTGCGCTGGCCGCTTCCTGTCAGATCCCTGAGCGACCAGGCCCCCACGTCTGGCGACAACGTGGTCTCCTCTCTCGATCCACTGTGCATGCTCGGCCGCCTCCTCCAGGGTCTGTAGTCTCTGCGCATGCACCAAGGTATAGAGCTCCGGGCGCAGGCCCGACTCGAAGAGCTCCACCTGATGTGGTCCATCCCTCGCGACATAGGGAACGCAGCTGAGCAGTCGCGAAAACTCCTGGAAGTAGTCCCATGCCGACCGGTCGCCCTGCTGGAGATTCTTCAGGTCATCCTCTACCTTTTTCTTCACGCTGGTGGAGAAGTAAGTGTCCAGGACCATCCTCTTGAACTCTGCCCAAGGTAGCTGCCGGGTGATCTGAAACTCCAGGGGCTCCACCCGACGCCACCACGTGTCCGCATCTCCGTCCAGACAATGCACAGCCATGTGTACCCGGTACTTCTGATCGATGAAGAAGTCCCGGAACAACTTCTCCATTGCGATAGCCAAGTCCCAACCTCCCAAGGGTGAGTGCTCCGCCCCGAAATCTAGGCGGTCCCCGCTTGCAGAAATGGGTGAGTTTATCAGTAAACTCCTGCTCCTCCTCGGGAGTCAAAGGTCGGATCGCTCCCGGGGCCCCGCTGCTCGAAGATGGGGCCGTAGGCACAAGCGGTATAGTCGGTGGTACAACAGGGGGTGCGGGGGCCTCAGTAGAAGTAGGGGGAGGGGCCCAACCTGAGCAAGCAGCTGCTCGAATCCTCTGCTCCTGCCGGCGGTGACCCTCCGCCAGCTGGGCCACCATGGCCCTCAACTCAGCAATCTCGGAAGATCCGGACTGCTCCGGCCCCTCCGGGGGTGTAGGGGTACCCCGGGTAGGAATCCGCCGCCTGGGAGGCATCCTGCCACACAAGAAACCACAGATCAGTAACGAAACCACACACGACCCAATCTAGCGAAAGTCAAAGGCATCCTCCTATTTCTGCAACCTTATGTTGTCTGCAGCCAACATAATAGTCCGCCAGAAATAGGACATGCCAATCCCTCTTCACTCCCTGGAAGAGTCAAAGTAATATACGACCAAATTGCCGACTTTCGCATAATGTCACGCCACTCACGTCCTGCCTTCTTAGGGTCTGCCAAAAGCCTAGGGTTTCCTAAGTCCCAATTGACCTATCCCTAAGCTCTGATACCAACTTAATCTGTCACGCCCCGGGTGTAAACCAGAACCCGGGGTCGTCCACAGATCCGCCGTGTACACGGAATTTCCCGTGTACACGAAGCGCTGGTAACCTGCTCAGATAAGATGATATAATAAAAGAGCATAAACAGAGCTAAACAGTACTAGTACATCTCAGATAAATAGAAAAGTAAAGTGCAGAAAGTAAACTCTCAATAATACATATGTCTCTCCCAGCTCACTAATCAAATACAACCAGCTGGCCGAAGCCAGACCCAAAAAGAAATGAAAAGTAGAGTATCTGAGAGTATCGGGGTACATCTAATAATAGATCTGGTGCCTGGGTAGACCGCTATCTAGTCCGCGATCCTCTTACCTCGATCCGCTGCGGAGGGTCCTGCAACTCCCGCAGACGACTCTGCAAAACAAAGGGGAAGAGAAAAAGAAAACAGTGGGGAGTGAGAACTACTATAAAACAGTAGCCTCCTCCTAGTGGGTAAACCTCAACTCAAATGTGCCCACTAGGACTATAAGAGGCGGAAAAGATGAACAAAGGTGGTAAGCTGTAAATAAAACTGCTGATGATGAATAGAGCTACCACTACATGCCTCTAGTGAGCTAACTGATAGATAGCTATATGTATGCATCAGAATGTAAATGCCTGCCTGCCTAGACCCAATCGATACACCAGTAAGCACTGGTACTGCCTGCTCTGCCTGCCAAATCGGGTATGCCAGCCTACGCATAACACCGATAGGAAAAGAGAGTCTCGAAGACTCGAAGCCTGTAAAACGCACACTCCGGAGTGGCACTCGAGGGGAGCGACCCACACGAGTATAATGCCTGGGTAACAAGTACCAAATCAGCAGGACTGGATCATGACTCTGATCAAAGTGGGAAAACCCATCCACTAAAAGAAAGCCCAAAGCCTCAATCCCAATCTGATGCAATGACCACTGTCCGGTCAACCGCCAAAGATCCGCGGTTGCCGCAATGCCCTGTCCTCACAGCCCGCCTGTCCCAAAGCCCACAACTGTCTGACTACACTATCCCAGCCCCTGCTCGAACCCGAGCGCACTATCCCCCAAATATAAATAAAAGAAGAGAAAAGCATGGTTTCTCCTAAGTCAATTCCAGCATGATAGTGTAGCAGAAAAAGGTGGCCTAACTAGATGTCCATTTAAGCATGCAAAGTCCATTATTTAAGAACAGGGTTAAATATTATTATCTTTCCCCAATGAGGTTACATGTATAATAGTCCATTAGCAAGATCCCCCCCCATTTAAGTGACATATTTTAGAATCATCCGTTTACTAATACTTAGTCCATTTTAAAATGTAGCCCAAGCAATAAGTCCAATTCTCAATAAAAGTGCCATTTTAACTTGTCCCGGTTCATTTAGCAATATAATAATGAAGCAACTCCAATAGGCCTAGTGGGGACATTATAAGTGGGAGGTTAAACAACGGTACCCACCTCGAGCGCTAAATCCAAGTTCCGACGGCGAAGTCCGCGCCCGATCTCCAAGAATCTCCGCAACACTGTGCCAAGGGTCCCACAAAATACACACAATTACTATTCAAGTTTAACCCAAAATTCTGTCCCCTAAAAATCAGATTCACTGTTCGTAATTTTTACCTGCGAATAGTGCCCAAAAATCCCCGAAAAATACACTGCGATCTACGCGACGATCCGGTCGAAACGAGTACCTGCACGTTTTCCCACGATTTTTCTGTGCTGAGAACGAAAATCGACAAGAGGACTATCTCAACAATACTTTCATCCCAAAACAGCAGTAAAAATATCTGTAAAAAGGGATTCCTCACCCTCAGGGAAAATCCACGAAATTCCAAGAAAATTCCAGTAGACTCCTCGCGATGTGTAGATGCAAATCCCCTTTTGAATCGCCCTGTTTCGATGCTCGAGCGCAAAGTTATCGCCAAACAAGTTGGTGCTGTCCGAAAACTCCGCGACGGAAAAAGGGTCAGAAAGAAGCCTCAAAATCATCATCAAAACCTCTGAACCAGGAGAAACCCATTAGAAGAGGAATTGAAGCCCTACCTGTTAGGAATCCAACGGCGCAAAAATCGTGAAAATACGATGTCGGGGTGAACCGGGGGAGCTTGAACACCGAGAAGCGACGAATCTGGTAGCCGAAGAACAATCGTCGCGCCGCGCCGGAAAATTTGCAAACCTCGGGATCCGAGCCTCTACAAATCTCGGGGAAGCTACAGTAGATAGAGGATTGAAGAGGAACAAATGTCTCAGAGAGGAGCTCGGGCTAAATGCACGGGAAGAGAGAAAAACCCCTTCAAATGCCTTAGGGAGCTAAAAAGGAGAAAACCCTTTAATATCGGATTCGGGCCGGGTTTGGGCCCGGATCCGCTCGGCCGGGTCGGACGCGCCCCGTCCGACCGGGCGGAGCCAACAAAAAGCGCCGCGCGTCCCCACAGGGGATCGGCGCGCATCCCGCACAGCGAACAGCCGTGCGGGGCGCGCCAGCGGCCGACGCGCGTCCCCGACCGCGCGGTCAACCCGCAGGCGACCGCCAATCAGGTGGCGACGCGCGTCCCGGCACTGTGCGGTCAGGCGCGCGGGCGGCGCCGCCTGACCGGCCGCCTGACATGCGCCAGGCTTGTCCCCGTGCGCCGTCTCCCGTGAGCCATCCAACGAGCGTGCGCCACGTGTCCCTGCGCCGGGTCCATGCACCCGTGCAGGGAACTCCGTAGACCGCCGCCCTGGACCGCGCCACTCCGCGGCCGACGCGTGGCTCCCGCCTGTTGCCGTGCACCGCCGCTCGAATCCCTGCACCGGCCGCCTCCATTCCGTGGACCGCGCCCCGTAAGCCCGCCAATAGGCGCGTGCCACGTGGCTGTGCGCCGGGTCCGTGCACCCCGCCGCGCCGTTCCATGCACCGGGCGCTGCGGGCCGCCCAATGAGGGCCCGCCACGTGGCATCCGGCGGTCCACGGCCTTCCCCCATGCACCCGAAGACACCAGAAACTTCCGGGAGTCCGTTTTTGGGCATCCGGACTCCAAATTCGGCAAATAAATAGCCGTTTTCAAGCGTTTTTCCGCGCTGAATCCAAATACGCCATCCGTTTGGCCTAGAAACTTTTCTAAAATTCGGCAAACCCCGCCGAAGGCCAAACTAACAATAAATACTGCCACGGACCCATCTGTGCTGTCCCTTTGACACACTGTGGATCAAACACCATCAATAGGTGTGCCACACTTGGATTCACGGGAAAACGGTGCATGGAAACCTGGATCACTACAGCATGTTTGGCTCAAAATGGAAATCGCAATCAGAATAGGAATTGGATTGATGGACCGGAATGGAAAACGAAATAATAAATCTCCTAATTTGTTTGGTTCACAATAGGATTAGGATTCGTAATCAACTTATTATTATTTAAATAAGATAAATTTAATCTACTATCTAAATTTGTAATCAAAACTTAAATTCAAATTGAGATTCATAACTCAAATTTAAATTTAAATTTGTAATTTAAATTTATATTCAAAGTTAAAATGTATAACTATATCTAAATTTCAAATATCAAGCTTATATTGAAATTACAATTAAAATTTAAAAGATAATAATTTTCAATTTATATGTTAAATTTAAATTTAAAATTATAATTTAGTCTAAATTTAAGTTTATATGTATATTTGAATTTAAATAATTATTATTGAAAAAAAGAGTTTTTTCTCAATCTGCTTCAGAATCAACAATGACTTCCACCTCTACGTTGGGAGTCATATTGGAAGGATTCGATTTTTTTCGGAATATGAATAAATGCTAATCTCTCAAACCAAACACCAACAGTGGAAATGACTCATTCCGATTCCCCATGCATTGATTCCTTCCAACCAAACATGTTATAAAAGTATATAAAAATCAATTTTCAATTTTTTTTCAATATTATTGACCTAATGATTAAAGAATTATAAAATTTATAATTTTAATGGTAGATATAAATTTTTTGCTCGTTTAACGGTGTAAAAAAATCTAAATTAATTTAATTTTAGATTGAAATTTTTTAAAACTATTTAAAACAACTCTAGATATTGATTACATGACTCTTATCATTACTTTTTAAAAATATTTATTTTCAACCGTTCATTTTTTTGTCCACTTAATGAACAAGAAAAAAATATCAAAAACACAGAAAGTTTAATTTCCAGATAGTTTAAATAGTTTATATCATATTTAATAATACCAATCGTCATTTTGGAAGCTCCATCATCGAAAATAAATGGGCAACAATGGAGATTGTTTGCTAACGATGGTATTCCAGCCTAACACACACACACACACACACACACTCTCTCTCTCTCTCTCTATATATATATATATATATATATATATATAGAGTAGGATTGTGTGATATTAGGAGCACAGAAGCCTTCGTACTCCTAAATCATTTTTGATGACGGAACTTCTTAATCAACAATTGATTTCGTTCAACTTGATTAGTGTATTTGAAGAATCTATAAATAAATTTTATTGTCTTTCTATATCATTTACCTAGTGATCGAAAGAATTCAAAATAAACGGTTGAAAATAAAAATTTCACAAAAAGTTGTGATACAATACTAAAATTTTTAAACATAGATATTGATCTTACTACACATCGTATAAAAAAACTTCTGTCAAAATTTCATTTGATTTGAATACTTTTGCACCATTAACCTTACAAATGATACAATACTAAAAGTTATTAATTTTGAACTCTTTCGATCATTAGATAAATAATATAAAAAATAATAAAAAAAATTATTTTATGTATACTTCAAATATGTTTGATCAAGTTTAATGGAGCTGATCCTCTATTCAGAAGTTTGATCGATCATAAAAAATGGCTTAAGAGAATGGAGGCCTCCGTGCTCCTAACACAACTATATATATATATATATATATATATATATATATATATATATATATATATATATATATATATATATATATATATATATATATATATAGTTCGGCTACTATAGTGCTGCCAAGTTTTCTGCCATTAGATCTACCATTTTTATCATTTTCATATGTTATATTATATTATTCCACCAACCACCCACTAAACCATAAGGAACCGCTATCATCCTAAACGTACAATATTTCATTCAAGGGCTCAAAATTTAATAGCGCCAATAATATTATGCTATTAATAGTATAGAAACCTAGGTCTATAAAGTTCGGCTACTATACTATTGATAGCACAAAATACTTGGTGCTACCAAATTTTCGGTCATTAGCTCTCTCCTTTTGATCATTTTCATCCGTTAGATTATGTTATTTCACCAATCATGCTATGCATCCACTAAACCTCAAGGAACCACTATATATATATATATATATATATATATATATATATATATATAGAGAGAGAGAGAGAGAGAGAGAGAGAGAGAGAGAGAGAGAGAGAGAGAGAGAGAGAGAGAGAGAGAGTCCGGCTACTATACTATTAATAGTATCAAATTATTGGTGCCATCAAATTTTCTACCCTTAAATAAACCCCTTTGATCATTTTCACCCGTTAGATTTACTATTTTCCAACCACCTATTAAACCTAAAGAACCCAAAATTAGTCAAAAGGGTAGATCTAACGGTAGAAAACTTATAAGGATCAGTTAATTGGTGCTTGTACAAGCACAGTAGCCAGACTATATATATATATCAATTACTTGGTGCTTGTACAAACACAGTAGCCAGACTATATATATATATATATATATATATATATATATATATATATATAATATATATATATATATATAATATATATATATATATATATATATATATATATTCGAGGAATATCTAGTCGAACATGAGCGAGTTAATTTCGGCTCATATTCGACTCATTTATTAAACGAACAGCTCGATTTCGATCTGTTACTTGGTGCTTGTACAAGTAACTTATAAGGATCAGTTACTTGGTGCTTGTACAAGCACAGTAGCCAGACTATATATATATATCAATTACTTGGTGCTTGTACAAACACAGTAGCCAGACTATATATATATATATATATATATATATATATATATATATATATATATATATATATATATATATATATTCGAGGAATATCTAGTCGAACATGAGCGAGTTAATTTCGGCTCATATTCGACTCATTTATTAAACGAACAGATCGATTTCGAGCTCATTTCAAATAGAACACAAATTAGTTCGGGAATAGTGGGATTACCACCTCTATAGGAAACTATACGTATTGTTGTGAAAATTGTATTAAGTTAGTAAGCTCATTAGTGGACACGTTCGCTTTTTTCTTGGTCAAGTATAAGGACAAAAAAAATTAATAACTTTTGAGGAAAAGTTGAGCTTTTTTAGTGCTTTCCGGATATTTTAATAATTCCATTTTATTTTTGAAGATGGAACTTTTTAACAGATAATTAATGTTATTAATTAGACATATAATTTACATTATTTAGAGTGTAAATTATAATGTGTTGAATAGTTTGAAAATAAATAGTTGAAAATAAAAAAATCTTATCAAAATGATGATGCCATTCTTAAACTTATAACTAGCTCATAAATATCATCAAAATTGTTTATTTTAATATTTTTTTAGTCATTGAACACATAATGTGGAAAAAAATAAAAAAATTTACCTTCTAAATACTTCAAATTATGTATATCATGCCTAATACTATTGATCATTAATTTAGATGTCTCATTATTAAATACACAACTTATCACAATAAATAGCTCAATTCCACAACACAAAAACTACTATTACTGTGCCACATGCAACAACTATATATGAAATGCATGTGTAAGAGAATAAAGAATTTGAAAATATTTTAAAAGATGTTTCCATTTCTCTCTTGGAGGTATCAGTTATTAATATTACAATATAATCAATTTGAATTTTGTAAATATTTAAGTTATTACAACAACTTGATAAGAAAATTTAAAATGATGTGGCGTTCTTATAATTAACAAATCTCCTTAATAAAATACAACAATTATAATCAATGTAGCCTTAAATTGCCAAACCTAAAATTTGTTGGTGTTTGTTGAGCCATGCACTCCAATAAATTGGAAGGGCTCTTCATTCTTCTATAGTAAAGCAACCCAAACTAGAGATTGCATGCACCACAAATAATACATTTTATAGAAGAGAGAAAATGGGGGAAAGTTGTAAGAGGATCTTGTTGAGTGCTTTTTTTGGCCTTAGAGAATACATTGTACTATTTATGGTGATGTTTCAGCTTGTTAAGGTATTAGGTTACACTTCGAATAATCGGACGAAGTTTCCTGCCGTGTTTGCGTTTGGCGATTCGATCGTCGACTCAGGTAACAACAACCACCTCAAGACCCTGATCAAGTGCAATTTCCCGCCTTATGGTAAGGATTTCATCGGGCACCAGCCAACTGGGAGGTTCTCAAATGGAAAGATCCCAACCGATTTCTTTGGTACGTATACTTATGTGAGAACAAAAATGTGAGGCATATATAATTTGATGTTTACTTTTGCTGTTCAACTCAACTAAGCTTCGAAAGGTGCTAATAGTCATTTTCGTAACATATATAACGATGTTTTAATATTGAATGCTATGTATATAAAGTTCACAATGACGGCTATTAGTTGTTAGTGCTTACCAAACGAAGAATCAAAAGCCCACGCTATGGCGCTAAACGCTCTTCTTTTATATATATTTTTTTTTGAGAGAAAGGTAGCATGCTACCCGCTTCGTTTATTTTTTAAATAAACTTAGCTGGAAATGTGAAGCAACTAGGCTTCGAACTCGGGTCACGGGTATCAACCACCAAGCCCTTTGCCACTTGCACTAGGGACGTAAAATTCTTTCGTATTTATAAGTTTTCAGTCTTTGGATGAAAGAATATGCGGTTAGAATTATAGTAGTCCCTAGCATTTATGCTATTTAACCAACAACCTACTAAATCCTAGGAGGACCACTATCATTCTAATTGCACATCCCTTCATCCATGGAAGTACGCGGATTGTTTTGAGAAATCGAGCACGGACACGCGCACGTGTGATTTTATGGTGCATCAACTTGGAGGTAGATCTTGTTTTTTTTTTTTTTTTAATATTATTTATTTGGTTTTTCGAGATAGTCTTTGTTGCTATAGGTTTAGCTCGTGGGTACCTTTGGATTTGACTTTTGCGCCCCTTGTATTTGACTATTAGGGCCGAGATCTTTTGTGTTGCGTGGTTGAAGTGATGTGTTGTCGAATTTTTGGGTTGGAGCCGTTCGCACGTGGTGATCACTGTTGAGCGTGATGTCTTTAAACCATCCATGTTCTACCAGTATTTGCGATTCAAGTGTGTTCCATGTCGCTGAGAATGATGGATTACTTATTATGTCTGCTTGCTAAATGTAGGTGTTTTAAGAGTCTTTCGACTGATTATTAGCTATAGAGAAATGCATGTGAATGATTGATTATTATTTTATAGAATTTGGACAATTCAGACTGGGGTTAAAAACATTATTATTTTATTATTAGATGACATATGTGAGTTGTTTGATTGCACGGATTACGGGGTAGCTATTATTATAGCATGACTGAGCTATTCTATTTATCAAGCGATCCATGTTGTTGATCTAGGGAGTTAGTGTTTTAGTGGGATTTTAGTGGACGGTGGCCGACTAGCACTTCCGTTTTGTGTGGATTGGTTATATAGAGATAGGCAGTGTTGAGATTGTGATATATGTGCGACCTCATAGAGATATAGATGATATACTACTATTGTAGTGGTGTTCAGTGGTTGGTTAGTGGGACGTGGACCAGTGTGCGTGGGTGTGTGTGTGTCTAAGGCACTGTGATCAAGATGCTGAGTACTTCCAGTATTGGAGGCAAGTGACTTGACCAGAGAAAGAGACAAAGTGATGATGGAAGGCTACCGATCGGCTGGCACACGAGCGGTAGTGTGGCTCAGACGATAGAGGGAGGTACGTTGACGTCTACTGTTGACGAGCGCACCAGCAGCTGTGTTAGTCCGGATAGTAAGGAGAGTTGACAGGGGCATATCTGTTGCCGGGCATACCAGCGGCCGTGTAATCCGGGCAGCAGGCGGCGCATGCTTTACTGGACTGAGGAGTCGGTCAGTTTAAGATTGGGTCCAGTGTACCATTGAGTCGGTTAGTGTTGTGGCTTCTATGCGCGCTTGGGTAGTGAGTCCTTTCAGGTTTTTTGGGGTTGTTTGTGGATTTCAAGAGTAGGATAGAGATATTTTGGGTTTTTGTGTAGAGGCATGATAGCGTAGTGTTATGTGGGTTTTATTTTATTATATTTCGTCACTCGCTTATTGTTGTAGTTTTTTCTATCTTGTCTCTGATAGACCTAGTGGATAGGCCATAATTATCGCCGACCATACCCACTGGAACTACTGTATTGTAGTTCTCACGCCCGCTATGTTGTCTACTTTTTAAGGCCTTCCGAGCTAGCTCCGGATCAAGATAAGGGGATATTACAACGTAGATAGAAACTCCTATCCAGTATTTTTTTGGTAGAGATAGACCACCAGTTGTAGTTTTGGATAGTACACTGCACTCAAGATTGGCCAAACCAAGGCCCTTTACATGTATTTATTTTCTGTGAGGTGGATTTTGTATATATTTAGTACAGTGTTAGTTATTAATTTAGTTTTACTTATACTCCGATATATATTAATTATAGATTTTAGTTTTTTTGTAGGTTAGTTTTAGACGCTTCATATATACATGTAGGGTCCGTCCTCGCACGTGGCGGGTCTGTTCCGTGCCTCGGGCGCTTCCGGTGTGGGCCTGGGGCGTGACAAAAGGGTGAAAACTTACAAGCACCAAACGCATAGCCGGACTATATATATATATATATATATATATATATATATATATTATATATAGAGAGAGAGAGAGAGAGAGAGAGAGAGAGAGAGAGAAGAGAGAGAGATAATAGAGCTTATATACTTTCAAAAGTATAAGCCAAACTATACTTGTGAATTTTTTATTATTGAATTTGCATTAAGATCTATACTATTGTACGTACTTTCTTTTTCTTTTTCTTTAGTTGACTTTATAATATTACAAATCTCAATGCAAATTCAATAATAAAAATTTCACAAGCATAGTTGGGCTTGTACTTTTAAAAGTATATAAGCTCTACTATATATATATATATATATATATATATATATATATATATATATATATAAATTGAGATTCTATACTTTTAAAAGTATCAAGTCATTGGTACTTGTAGGTTTTTAGCTCTTGGATGAAAAAAATGTGTGGTGAGCGGTTGGTGGAATAGAATGATCTAAGCACCAAAGCATAGTAGCTGAACTATATATATATATATATATATATATATATATATATATATATATATATATATATATATATATATATATATATATATATATAAAATTGAATTTCTATGCTTGTAAAAGTACCGAGTCACTGGTATTTGTAAGTTTTTAGCTCTTGTATAAAAGAATTAGTGGTTAGGATGATAGTGCGCCCCTTGGGTTTAGTGGTTGGTGAAATAATATGATCTAATTAATAGGTGAAATTAACCAAAGAAATAGATCTAACGATAGGAAGCATACTATTAAGAGCATTCCAATCCAACTCTATATATTTATATAGAATTGAGTTCCTATGCTTGTAAAAGTATCCAATCATTAGTGCTTACAGGTTTTTGATATTTGGATGAAGATTTGTAGGATTAGAACAATAGTCGTCCTCTAAGATTTAATTGATTGTTTGTGAAATAGTATGATTTATAAAGTAAAATTGGTTAAAGAAATAAATCTAACGGTAGAAAATTTGTTGGCACCAAATGCCTAATCCTTTGACTACAAGGGCTCATCATCATGAAGTTATCTATTTTTGTCTTTATTTGATTATAAGGATCTATTATCATATAGGATGACTAAGTTATAATTTTTTACAAATCATTGGAGACCAAAAAAAAGAAAATAAAATAACAAATAACTTTTCGAACCATAGAAACATAATAAAGAAAATAAATAAATTACATGGGAGCAAATTTTAGCGAGGCTTTCGGACTAATGATTATTGTGAGTGGAGTGCAGCTCCCCACAAAGTCGGTTAAGGCTAACGAGACGAGTCTCACATCGACTGGTTCTTGTGAATTTGTCTGAGCTTGACGAGGACGTTAGAACCTAAAGGGAAAAAGAATATTGTAACACCCCCAGGATTTGAATTAGTTTTATATATATATATATATAAGGTATAAATATGACTAAATTTTTTAATCCGGTTATAGTATTTTAGGTGGTAGTTAGGCCCAAAAGATTAAGAGGTTGAGTGTGCTAGACTTAGAGTAGTTTTAGGATGAATGACCTCCTGAGAAAGCGGGGTGTCACAATACGTGACATTCGGTTAATATAATTAGCTTTTAAAGTTTACTAATAATATTTCATCTTTGTCGAATAATTGTGCTCTTCGTGTATCTTTCTTTATATCCTTAAGACTTTTTTTTTTTTCTCTCAACGGAGCTTAGGCTTGCATCAGTTTAAGTCCCATTAGAGGCCCTTAGTCGACTTATTTAATTTTCACATTCTTCAATGATCTCTAGATCTAACATGTGCCCAAATTTGAAAATTTCAGCTTCTGAATTGGGTATAAAGGAGTTTCTTCCTCCATATCTTTCGGTGAAGTTCTCACCTGAAGATCTCCTCACTGGTGTTAGCTTTGCTTCTGGTGCCGCAGGATATGACCCCCTCACTTCAGCTCTTACGGTAATTATTGATTAATTTTTAATTACTCCCATAACATTTTAATTAGCTAGGGTGCGTAGGACATTAATTATGTACTCACTAGCAAAAATTATATATATTTATAAACTAAAAATGCATATAACTTATTTGAACTACTTGCTTGCTTTCCTTTTGGTTAATTTTTCAAAGTTGGTAGAAAATTTGTCAAATTACATTTAAATGTAGTAATTTGTATTTTAAAAACAATACGCTGCTCCTGCTCTCTACGAGTGATAAAAAGTTTAACCGAACGAGAAGACTTTAATAAATAGCTTTTTGTATTGTGGAATGCAACACAAATAAAAAAGTACGAGCATGCTGGTGTTTGCGGCCAAAATAAAATACTGTCATGAGAGAATTAAAGAATAGTGTGTTTCGAACTTTTATAATATCTCGAAAGTAAAAAGGAATTTATTGAAGAAACACAAAAATTGGATATTTTGGAGGAATGTCAAAGATTGACCCCTCAATAGCATGAGAATCGGAAGAAACTTAAAAAACATCTTGCCGCTATTGTTGGGGACGAGGGGATCGATTATGTGGAATATTAGAGCCAAATAATATTAGTTAAAGGAAAGGAATGGAAACATTAAATTTTTTCATGCGGTGGCAAATAGAAGACGACAAGAAAATGCCATAGATGTGGCCGAAGATGAAGGTAGGAGAATTTACAAGGAGGATGATAAAAGAGAATATTTTTTTCAATAAATTTCAAGAATCCCGGATGTTTCAAATAGCCCGACAATAGGAGATTGGAGCAATATTTTTAAAAATAGATCAATCCTAAATTCTGAGCAACTCACCTACCCTTTTTTTTTTTTGGAAAAAATTAGAAAAGCCACATTTTAGTTAGACGGTGATAAAGCACTAGGGCTGGACGGACTCAAGTTGAGGTTTTATTAGAATTTTTGGGAAGTGGTTAAAGTTGATCTTTTAATATTTTTCGGGACTTGTTTAACAGTACATTGAATTATGGACCTATGGATTACTCTTACATTTGCTTAGTGTCCAAATAAGATAGGGCTAAATTAGCAAATGACTTCCAGCATATCTTGTTTATCAATGGCGCTCAAAAGATCATATCCAAAGTACTCGCAAACAGGCTTGAAGGCGTAATGAAATATATCATATCCCCGGCCCCTCTCGGGCTGCTTTTCTAAAAGGTGGAATAATTCTAGTGTCATGACCCGAGGCCCTTTTTGCAAAACCTTTTTAGAAAAAGATACAAGTTTGAAAATAGAGTTCGCCAAAAATACCTTTTTTTTTTTTACAACTCTACCTACGAAACAATAGATTCGCCGCAAACACAAAAATTCCTTATCTACACGGATAGAGTAACTCCTATATTTGCACGGCATACCACCTGTTATAATACTACAACACACAGTATCCACTCACACAACCACCAAGTAATTAATGCATATGCTCGAATAGCTAATCAGTCCTTAAGAATATGGTACATCCTCTGTGGCTACAGTGTCCTTATTGAAGATGATGCGAATACACAATACAACATTCATTCTATCATTTGAAAATATTTCCCACCTGAAAATTTTATTTTTAAAACCTATGAATACGATAAAGCCAAAAGTCTTTTTTTTAAAAAAAAAATAGTTTTCCGTATGAAAATATAATTTTTTAAACATCAGCTATCACGAGGGGTAGAAAATCCTTTTTTGCCATAAAACCAAAATCAACACCATATTTTTATTAAACCAAAATAAGTACTCAAATATAAATTGAACCACCAATATGTCTAAATTATTTAACAAATAATTTAAAGGTTATGAAAGAAAAATAAACCACAATAATAAATGAAATAATTCTCGAGGCCACTAGGCTTATTACCTATATATGTCGACACCTCACTCACCGTCCTGTGGCACCGGAAACTATAGGGGGTAGGGTGAAAAACCAATAAGGGATCTTTCAGAGGGTATCGCAAGCCAACTAAGACGAGCTATACTCATTGACAACGAGCAATAAACAAAGGTAGGGAATAGCTATAATGAGTACAATAACAAATCATATATGAAGAGAAATGAATAGCAAAGGTACAACTACCGCTACTGTAAACTGAATGTATACGTCAACCGGACAAATAGTCCAAATATACCCAATCAACCGCTGTGTTGATCAAATGATCTCAGACAATGTCACACGTACTCTGCTTAACCTGGCATATGACCCTAATAGTAGGCTACATATGGCTCATGGGTCGGAAGTAAGACTATTTTTTCGAAAAGAAAAATCATTATGGTGGCCAAACCGCTAGCCTACGTAAAATGCACATGAGTTGTGATGATTGATACAATATGATCAATAGTCAACCATCGACAAGTAGTCGATACATGATCTGCGAAGAAAATACCGACCAATCAAGTCACCCAATCTCGTATATGTGTAATATTGATCAATCAGGTCACCTAATCTCACAGATATGTAATACTGAATAATCAGGTCAATCAAGTTATATAATGACGTCCAAACAAGTACCGCTCTACCACTAAATTATTGTAAACATAATCAAAGGTAAGAGTAGAACAAGCAAATGCAAAGTCATGTCGTGATCACGTGCTCAACATACAATATGTGTAATCAAGAAAAAGGGAAAAGGGGAAAGAATGTCACCGAGCTAGTACCACTGTACTGACTTCGGATCAAAGTATCCACTTGTATCAAACGAGGCATCTAACTTCCAAGGTGCTCCTGACCGTCGTCCAAACCTATGAAAGATCCACTGAGTCAAGGACTAAACCCTACGTGAGCCAAGGTCACTTATCATACAATCCCAAAATGATCGGGAAATCAATTCCTTTAACCGATTTTCGAAATCTGCCGAAAATTTTTGGAAACTCACCAAACCTAGTAGGAGAGGCGCCTAGGTCAGGGCCGAACCCATTGGGAACTGCTTTTAGTTCTCACCCCCTATTTTGTAAAGCCCTTACTGAGCACGGCTGCATAGGATCGCGGCAAGGGCATCCCGCCCTAGATAGTGGCCTCGGTTATAGGTCACCCTATATAGTGAGAGAGTTGTATATTTTATTTTTGGAGCAAAGAGGCTTTATTTTGTAAAACGTAATGTAAATTAGAAAGAATTGTGAGATGTATGAATGTAATAGTTTAAGGTTTAGTTAAGTTACATTTCTCGCTCTATGATATCATCTCTCTATATTATTGTATGATTGTTTTCTCGCTAAAAATTCATACACTGTCTATATGTACGCCTTGAACGGACATAAGAAATTGTATCTATTCGGCGGTCTGTGTGCATGCTCGAACCAACCAAATAGGCAGTTTCAAGGTGTGACAAAATCATTGTATAATTTCTTACAAGACAATGGTGTATCACACCCCGAGATCGCTAATTTGGTCTATTCGGGCACGCCAACAAGCCCGCAAATCAGGCATGACCTTTTTCTACCCGAAAAAAATAGTAACCATCTCAATCATGCATACAACATACACAACGAGATACGTGAATTTTAGAGTAAAACTAAATTTAAACTTTCAACTTTAAATATAAATACAATTGCGCAAAGTTGAAACTGTAATAGTGTGACACCCCCGGAATTTGAAATAGTCCTACATATAAATAATATAATGGGACTACATCTCTTAACCCGGTTATAGCATTTTCGGTGGAAGCAAAACTCAAGAGGTTAAGAGGGTAAAGCGTGCTAGATCTAAAGTAGTTCTATGATGGACCCCCTGGGAAGTGGAACGTCACAGTTGGTATCAGAGCTAATCACCAGCCGGAACTGTGTGACGAGTCTCGGCTGAGCCTGAGTCTAGATGACAGGGCTAGCGAGACAAGTCTCACATCGCTTGGTGATCTTGGACTGTGCATGTGATTGGGCTGACGAGGACGTCAGACCTAAACGGGAGGAGTCTGTGACACCCCAATAGTCCCACATCAAATGGGAATTGAATTATGATTGGGTATATAAAAGATAATGGACACTAGTAATAATAACTGGACTTAAGCATTTTGGGTTGTGGTTTGGACCCAACGAGTTATTATTGTTAGTGAATCGGGTTGTTACATTTGGTATCAAAGCCAATCACCAGCCAGAAATATGAGATGAGTCTCGGCTGAGCCATGGTTATATAGCGGGTAGAACGCGGCTCCTCGGCTAATGACCGTTTCGGGTGGAGTGCACCTCCTTACAAGGTCGGCTAAGGCTAGCAAAACGAGTCTCACGTCGTTTGGTACTTGTGAGTGTGCCTGAGCCTGACGAGGATGTCAGGGCTTAAAGGGGGGAGGAATGTGACACCCCGAAATTTAAAATAGTCTTACATATAAATAATATAATATGACTAAATCTCTTAACCCGGCTATAGTATTTTAGGTGGTAACAAGACCCAAGAGATTAAGAGGATAAAGCGTGCTAGATCTAGAGTAGTTCTAAGATGGGTGACCCCTGGGAAGTGGGACGTCATAGTTGGTATCAGAGCTAATCACCAGCCGGAAGTGTGTGACGAGTCTCGGCTGAGCCTAGATCTAGATGATAGGTCTAGCGAGACAAATCTCACATCGCTTGATGATCTTGGGTTGTAAGTGTGATTGGGCTGACGAGGATATCAGGTCTAAACATGAGGGAGTCTATGACACCCCAATAGTCCCACATCGGATGGGAATTGGATTGTGATTAGGTTTATAAGAGACAATGGACACTAGTAATAATAACTTAGCTTAAATATTTTGGGTTGTGGTTTGGGCCCAATGAGTTATTATTGCTAGTGGGCTGGGTCGTTACAAATAGTAGAATGAACATGAATATACTTTTAATACAATTTTTTTTTCTTTTCTCTCTCAAAATATAACAATATTCACTCTGCACAAAATTGAGCATCTTTAAACCTTCTAGGTTCACTACTCTGCAGGGTCTTTGCCTATATCATGTGCTTCACTGTCGACACCTGAATTTGCAAAAATATGGAAATCATGAGGTATGAGAATTACGAATAGTTTTCAATAGGTTCAACCACCGAGAAATATACTTTACACTATTTGTTCCAATGGAAGGATTAATAGTAAGATAATATTTAAAGCAAATAAATTCTACACTAGTATAGAAGTAAATCTTTTACACTACTAGTTCACATACACATACTGCTATGCTACTATGCCGCCACACACTATGTCACTATGCCAACACAGTCATTATGCCGCTACTATGGGTCACATCTAACCAGACCTCACTCTTATTATATTATAATTTAAGTTTCATAGCTGTGCCTTGTAGATAGTCGACTTATGCACAGAACCCTCTCTACTTGGTGGTTGCTTGTATTCTTTTAGAACAAACCTCGTGGAGAGTCGATTTATGTGCGAAACCCTCTCCAATTTGGCCAGTGAATGAATTTAAGGCACTTAGTCACTCAAGCACTAAGGGAGCCGAAATATGCACATAACCCTCCCGTTATCTTAACACTTTCAGAAGATCTTATTAAATTTAGTTTTTTTTTTACCCTAACTTTATAACTCTAGGATAGCTAAGATGCCCTAAAGACACCAATTTAGTTTGAGTTCTCTTACTTACTCATTCTTTACTTAATAATCCTAAGTTCAAAATTATAGAGTGCCATCATGTCCAAAAGACACACTATGCTCTTACCACATATATCCTAGAGTTCTTGGACTCTATGTTAAAACCTTAGTGTTCTCTTAACTTTATATTTCATCTTAGGATTTTCCTAAGTTAATGCCACATATCATAAACTTAGGTTCTTTTCTAAGTTAAATGTTACACATGAGTTAACCTGCATCTACGTTTTCTTACTCATACATATATACAAGGCTAAATTTTAGTTTTTCCCTTTTTACACCATTTTGGGTTAAACCCTAAAATTTCTCATGTACTAACATACATTCCAAAACTTCTAAAACTCACAAATAATACTTCTAAATCAAAGAAAGTATAAGAACAAGTGGTAATTCACGCTTTTTGGTGATATCTCCTACCTTGATTTAGTCTCTTCTTGAAAATGGTGATTGATCTCTTGGATATTCAAAAAAACCCTAAAAAATGGTTTAGAAAATATAAGGAGGGATGCTAGGTGTACACCCCTTTAGGGGTGTACATCCTACACCCCACCCCATCCTGGGGTGGGTATTATTCCACTCGTCACATCGAGTGACGAGTGGAATTCACCTCATCCCAGGATGGGGTGGGGTGTAAGATATACACCCCTAAAGGGGTGTATACTTATATATATACCCAAATATAAGAGATCTCAAAATCTTTTTTAAAACTCAAAACCCCTAAAAATCTCAAAACTCTAAAAACTCACCTCTTTTGTTGATAGCGAAAATGTGGATAGAATATGCCCTTCTTCCCCCTAGAGCTTCTCTTGAAGCCCTCCTCTATTTTCTTGTCTTGGAAAAGATCAACACCCCACTTGAATGCTTCTTCCACAATTGGGTTTCCTCTTTTCTAGAGAGAGAAAGAGAAAATAGGGAGTGAAGGAGTGAGGGAATTGGTTGGGGGCAAGGTGAAGGGGTTTGGGTCCCCTTTTATATACCCAACCCACCAAAAATTATAAAAATGCCACTGACTTCATTGGGCAACCAAACAGCGCACAGACTAGTCCATGATCCACAGTCTAGTCCCCGAATGTCGAGTTCCAGGTTGTGCACCGATGGACCGGTCTGCAATCTATAGTCCGGTCCCTGAACCTTCCTCAGAGTTTTCTCGTGGTGAAGGTCCAGACCGCCCATTCTGGGTCCAGTCTCTTTAGCCAAGGTTCAGTCTCTGAGAGCTATTTGCTCAAATTTTTTTCCCCTCGAAGTGCATGTTTTCACTCTATGAAACTCTAATACTCTTCTAATCATTCTAAAATGCTCGGAACACAAACACTTTGCACATTTTTACAATCTCTTTTGACTGTTCCATGCCCAATTTGAACTGAAATCCAATACGGTATTTTCTCCAAAACTTATTTTCGCACCAAACTCATGCCGAAAACACCCGAATGAGCTTGGAACTTCTTCTAAATCACAAAGGTGGTTCCTCCAAACCATTTTCTACCGGTACTCTACTATTTCGCATAAGTCCGGTTCACTACAAATGGAGTCAAAGACAGGCATTTGATTTAGCTATGGAAAATCAAAACTCCATTGAAAGTTTAAATTTTTACGTGATTAGTTTTGAAACGAAATGTGCAAATAGTAGATGACCTTCTGAAAAAGGGGATGCCGTGGGGAGGGGGGTTGTGCCCTATGTATGGAGGAGTCCGAGACGGTTGACCATCTTTTTATGGGATGTAAAACTATCGAACTTTTGTTGAAAGGCTTGTTACCGAATAAGAGGTTGTTACTTGATAGGCTTTGGGAAGTGAGTAGATTCAAAGGTGGCGCCTTAAGGGGAGAGAAGCTAGCAACAATTGCTACCTCATGGTGGGTTATTTGGTTAGAACGGAATAGAAGAGTTTTTCAGAAAAAGAAGCCCACCCTGAGACAATTGATAGTAGATTAATTTCCACTTGCTTAGAAACCTTTGGAATTCATATTGTTTTAAGCAATGATTTAAGTATCCATCGGCACGGGCCGTATCTACCGTACCGTACCGTGCCAACAAGATACCAGCATGATACAGCTCCCGTGCCGATGACACAGTTCAAAACCCTTTTTTCTTAAAATTAGTAAGTAATTTTCTTAATAAAGTTCAAAACATTTGATAAAGATACATAATAAGCAATTAAAAAATTTTGTTGCTAAAGAAATTAAATATTTCATGCCATTATGTGTTGGCACGCATATATTTTTTGTGACCGGCACTCATCGGCACGGCTCGGCACGCACCGTGCCGTACCGTGCCGGCAAGTTTTCGGCACAACCCCGTGCCACGGCACATAAATCCTTGGTTTTAAGTTTTTTTTCTTTTTTTCCATCGAGGTCAGGCTGCCTCACTCTGTAGCTTAGTTTACCATCTAATTGAATGAAGTAGTAATATGCTATCTTTTTTCAAAAAAAAAAAAAAAATGGTTTAGGTTTGATTAAGATATACTCATGTATCAAATATATTATGAGATTAGGTTGCAAATAAATTTTGTCATGATTTAAATAAGGTTTGCGTTTGTTCATCTATTTATTATATATCAGAATGTTATACCAATGATTGAGCACCTTGATTCTAACAAAATTTTCTGATAATCGTTAGATATGTCTCAAAATTTTATTATCAAATTTAATTTTATGCTCTTGATTCACCGACAACTTTTCAATGTGACAAATTTTGAAAAATAATTTAAAAAGGGGTCTGATAAAAAGAAACTCATTAAAAAAATATTTTTTTTGCTTCCTTTTGCCTTAGTGGCGATTATGTGCGAGTACTTTGACGTTATTGTACTACCTTTATCAGATAGTTAAAACCTTTTTTTTTCGTTCGTGATTTTTTTTCTAAAAAAACTTTTAACGTAAAACCTTGTTTTTTTTTTTTTCTTGCACTGTTATAATTTGTTTACTTTGTGATCACCATTATTTTCATCTTTATTCACCATTATTTTCATCTTTATTTGTGAACTTGTCGTAACAAAAACTTTTTAGAAATCCAAATTTACATAAATTTTAGATAGTAAATTAAAAAATTACTGACCAACCTCAAGCGAACTTTTTAAAATTTCCGCATAGTTTAAATAAGGTTTACACATCTTTACCCTATTTATTATTTTTCAGAATGTTATATCCATGACTGACCAACTCCGATTATTCGGAGAGTATAAGGAGAGGTTGAAGGCCATCGCAGGCGAGGAGAGAGCAGAATATATCGTCTCCGAGAGCGTGTACATCATCTGCTCTGGAACCAACGACATCACCACCACTTATTTCTTGACCCCGTTCAGGAATACACAATATGATCTCCCTTCCTACGTCAACTTAGTCATTTCTTTCTCTAAAAAGTTCATCAGGGTAAATTTATTCCGTGAACTTCTTGCGAGAGTTTATTCAGGTCACTGAACTTTCAAGTTAAATTCTATCAATCCATCAAACTCCAAATCACTTTTGTGATAGAATAGTGATACAGCGGTTGGATCATTCACTACTAATTGATTCTGCTGCTGCATTATTCCAAAATTATTCTTATTATTTAACTATATATCCAACTGGAACAGAAATAAAATGGAAATGTATAAATCGAAACAAATTAAAGTTTAATAATCTAGATGAGACTTTACTTGAAATTCAGTGACCGATGTTATAATTTTATTGTTAACTAATTAATGAAAAATATTATTATTTTTTAATCTCAGCAATTAAGACAAATGGGTGCAAAGAAAATAGGCTTTGCGGGATTACCTCCATTAGGATGTGTACCTTTACAAAGAACACTTGGAGGGGGGATTTTGAGAGAGTGTGAGCCCAAGCATAACGAAGCAGCACAATTGTACAACTCCGGGATACAAAACGCAATATCCGAGCTGGGAAATGAAGAGAGCTTTAGAGGAACAACGATGGTCTACCTGGACATCTACAACAACTTACTTGAACTCATCCAAAGACCTAACGCTTATGGTAAGTACCTCTACTTAAACAAGAAATGAGATTCTAAGTTTGAAAATTAAGTTTAATATCTATTTTTGGTGTTTCCATTTTGTTGCAGTAAGAATAGCGCATGCATTACCCTATAGTAGGGCCAAGTAAGTCCTACATGGTATGACCAACCAATCTCAAACCCTACATAATAGAGAATAAAAAAGAGTTATACGTGCCTAGTCATATCTACAAATTTCTTATAGATTGCATATATTCTGGTCACCATATGTGGTGTTTATATATAAACTAGTCAAAAATTTACACACATTCCTGGACACGCCAGAAACTGTGATATCCTAAGACTTGAGAATAATTTTATATCAGATAATTATGATTAGATATGAGAGTATATAAGTCTGAATGGACTAGACACAATAACTGAGTTATAACGTTCTAGACTAGTGGATTAGACCCAATAAGTGATTAGATTTATAATGCCTAGTTAACCAAACTGTGGGCTCAATAGTGAGTGACTCCTGAAAAGCAAGACGTGACAGTTTAGTATCAGAGCCGATTAGCCGGTCGAAAGTTCGCCGAGTGATTTCACATCAGGGCTTGAGGACTCGAAGGCTTGAGAATAGTTTGACTTCGGGTACCTATGGTTAAGGGTGGTTTAAGAGTAATAGGTAAGAATGCAATTTTAAATACTTCACGAATATAATGACCTTTTGATTATATTCAATGCCCCAAGGTAATAATGATATATAGTTTAGAAAGTTCACTAATATAAGGATCATTTTGACTATATTATAATAAAAATAGGTTATATGAACGTATGTTTGTGACACTTTTATATAAGTGTTCTATTTATATTCTATCTATATCTAAAATTAAATTATAAGAATATATTTTTGAGATACGTTACAAAAATGTGTCGCTATACATTCTAACGACAGTACATATAGCAACACTAATAATAATTGTCGGTATTTTTGCCAGCGATATTTTTTTAAAATTTTAAAAACACTTAAAAATATCGCTATACATTCTAACGACAGCACATATAGCAACACTAATAATAATTGTCGGTATTTTTGCCCGCGATATTTTTTTAAAATTTTAGAAACACTTAAAAATATCGCTATAGCATAATTTTGTTGTAGTGTATATTTATTAGCAAATACCAATTTATTACTTATTTATTTTCTAAAAAAATTATTTAATAAAAACAGTAAAAAATATAGATTGAAAAAATAATAATACAAAATATATATATATATATATATATATATATATATATATATATATATATATATATATATATATATATATACACTAAAATTTACATGGATCGACCGCCGACCTACGTTCATGAATAAAAACGAAATAAATATTTTTGTTAATATTGAAGAGGGAGTACAAAAAGATCTCTTTCAAAAGACCCCCGAAAAAATATTCAATGCACACTATGCATTCGGCATCTTCGAAGTACGTCCGTACAAGCGGTTCTAATAGCTGAACTCAAAAAAAAAAAAGAAAAAAAAGAAAAAAAAAGGGTTTCTCTCTGCCAATGCACTATATATAATACTAGAACCTTAACTAGAGTAGGATACAACATAATTAATTTCAATACCAAAGAGACTCAGATTAATTCAGCTCTTTCACACACGAAAAACCTACTTTAATTAATTCTACTATCTATTTAAACTTAAATTTGCTTCATATATTCAAAATCTAAATATTATCTTATCCTAATTAAATTATAATTCAATTTTAATTTAGATAAATATAAATTTAAATCAAAATCGAACACTTAACTTTTGGCTCGCACTGCAGGTTTTGAGGAATCAACAAGAGGATGTTGTGGTACAGGAGAATTTGAGGTCCTATTCCTATGCAATAGTGTTACTGCACCAACTTGTCCTGATGATACCAAGTATGTGTTCTGGGACAGCTATCACCCAACTGAAAGAGCTTATAAGATCTTGGTCAACATCCTGTTTAACCAACACAAGCAACTCTTGTCTTAGATTGAGTGGAATGGATCGGGAAATTATTCCCTTCAATTATTTATATCTGTTGTTGTCGTTTTACTACTTTCTATAGCAAAAATTTTACGCAATTAATGGCGCTTAGTAAATCCACTGAATTTGTTTAGAAGTGTAAGTGACAAAAGATTTAGTGGTTAATACTCGAGATCCGAGTTCGAAGTCTAGTTGCTTCGCATTTCCAGCTAAGTTTATTTCAAAAATAAACAAAAGAGTTACATGCTATCTTTCTCTCAAAAAAAAAAAAAAAAAAAAAAAGTAAAATTTTAAAATATAATAATAAATTAATTAGTGAAGGTATCCACGCATTGCGGAGGGTAGATGTTATCGAATGAATCAAATCCAGTAAAAATGATTACAAATTTGTAAGACAATAATTCAACCATGGATTGAAAATATCACAAAGTAACAAATTCTCTCCAAATTATTCAAATATGTAATAAAAATCATAAATTTTTTGTCAACGAACACTACGATCATGTCAAAAATTCAATCGAACGGAAAATTTATACATTAAAAAATAAAAATTAAAAATATAAAATAAGATCGGAGGATAGGAGGGGAATCATTAGAGGGCGTAGGATTCCACGACGGCGAAGGAACGAATGGATAGGATTAAATTCGTTATTTAACATAATAATAAAATAATTGCGAGAGACAAAAATAATAATAATAATAATAATAATAATAATAATAGAGGGAGAGAAAAAGGTGAAGAAGATAGCATGTTAAATAAAAAATAAGAGGTAATTGCTTTCGAATCCCTAAAAAATATTCGACTTTCTTATTTACTAATCTTAGAAAACTAAT
Organism: Tillandsia fasciculata; assembly: GCA_029168755.2. Classification (NCBI taxonomy): domain Eukaryota; kingdom Viridiplantae; phylum Streptophyta; class Magnoliopsida; order Poales; family Bromeliaceae; genus Tillandsia; species Tillandsia fasciculata. The sequence goes on along the minus strand of CM054937.1, from coordinate 2,546,814 downwards.
ATTAAAAATACTCTTTAAAGTTCTAAGTTCTTTCAAATATAATTCTAGAGTTAAATTTTATTATCGAATTATTAGCAACTGTTATTATCTCTATAAAATTATAATTTTTTTCTTTCAAATATACAAATAACTTTTTTTATTTGTCCTTAAGTCAGAAACAATAAAAGTATTTTAAATTTTTTGTCCTTTTAAATATATTTTTTTTTATCGTTATCAACTTTTTTTTTTTATTGCCTTGACAAAATGGGTTTTTTTTTTTTTTTAAACTATGAAAAAACTTAACTCGTATTTATTTTGAGATTACTTAATTGAGTATTTTTGAATAATAAAAAATATATTTAAAATAAAAAAAATTACAGTAAATAAGATATATCTGAAATATTAAGGGATATATAAGATATTATTTCAAAAAAATATCCACCATGTCCTATATTTTTAAAACCGCCATTTCGATTCCCAAAATATAATTAAGGAATATTAATATTAAAATATTGAAGATCGTTGGGATTTGTATCAAGTAAATTTTAATTGCCCAATTAATGGTATGGCGCGCAATTTAATGGTTGGGTGCGTAGTAAAATTCATAGTCTTTTTATATTAAAATATATTTAAAATTTTTGTTCGATGAATAAAAAAAAAAAGTGAAAACTGGCTTAAAAAATTTGAGAATTTATATATATTTGTTTATAGATTTTTTTATTTTCGTCAAATTGTACTATATTTTTTTTTTTTTTTTGAGAGAGAGAGAAAAATATAACATACTATTCACTTTATTTATTTTTAAAATAAATTTACTTGAAAATATAAAACAACTAGACTTCGAATTCGGGACCTCATATATCAACCACCAAGCCGTTAGCATTAAGAGTGTGTTTGATTGCGTTATGTACTATTACATGTTGTTTCGGCATAGTAAAATATTTGAAATTTTGAATTTGATTTTTATTGGTCCTGCATTATTATGTTTGGTGTAATACAGCAATATAATATTAGATTATAGTATATATAAAATTAGCATATTTGGTTTATTTTATAAAATTCTGTAATCCTCATATAAAATATAATCTATTCAAAAATTATTCTTGTGATGAAATTTAATATTATATTTTTACTAAACTATAATTTTAATATAATTTACACTTAAATTTAAAATTTAAATTTAAATTTAAAAATTAAAATTAAAATTTGAACAAAAATATAAAATTTAATATTTTAATTTAAAATATAAATTTGAAATTTAAAAATTTAAATATAAGTATACATTTAAAATTCAAAATTTAAAATCTAAATTTGAAATTTAAAATTTAAAATTAAAATTTAAAAATTAAAATATAAATTAAAAATCAAAATTTTAAAATATATATTAAAATTTAAAATTTAAAATTTACAACTTTATAATTTAAAATTTAAAATTTGACAATTCAAAAGTTTAAATTAAAATTTTAAAAATAATATATTAAAAGGATTTGGAAGGTTGGAGAGGTAATCTTATAATTTTACATAATAGATAAGATAACTCGTCGTCAGTAATACGATATATTCATTCCCTACTTGATAATATTTTAAGAATAATTTTATATATATTATTTATAATGTTATATTAGATTACTGTTTGAATGAACCAAACGTAATAATTCTAATAAAATTATCTGTAATTTGAATAATCCAAACTAAACATGCCTTAGTGACTAGAATAGTAACGGCACTCTCACGCTCCCTCACTACATCCAAATTGAAGAAAAAAAAAAAAAAAAAAAAGAAAGAAGATAATCACACAACCAAATATGATCTTTTTATGCATAGCTTACAGAAAGATATGTATTAGAGAAAAATATGCTAAAATTTAATTATGATTAATTATTTAACTAATTTAATAATAAAAATAAATTAGATTTATAAATAAATATTAAAAATTTAAAATATTTAATCGATTTGAAGTATACATAGCATTATACTAAAATATATTTTCGTCCATATATACGATTAATCGAGAAAGGTACGAGTAATTCCTTCTACTATGAGAGGTCCTATGAGGACGATCTGTGAGTACGATTGTGACGAAAATAGATAAAAAAAATTTTAATCACAGATAAATAAGATAATAAAAAAATAAAAAAAATATTTTTTTAGTTTAATGTTAGTTCACTTACCATTTTAAGAATAGAAAAAAAAATCATACATAGGGACGAGGAGAAAGACACGGAATCATGTTCTTCTATTAGGAACTTTTTTTTTTTTTTTTTTCTGTTAGGCAAAAGAAACGGGGTCCCAAAAATTCTCGTTAGATTTTCTTTCTCGCCAAAATAAAATAAATTAAATTAATTAAAATAAATAATAAATAAATATATAAAAGTGATCTCTTACATATTGGCACATAAAAACCATGTAAAAAATTAATAATGATAATATAAAAAAATTAGTTAAAAACAGTTTAATAGAATTTTTCGGTGAATTTATTTTAAAGACGTCTTTTTTATATTTGTTAATACAATTATTCACTTCTATTCAAAATAATAAATTTGTTAATAACAGTATAAAAATTGTTAAGAAAATGACAGTTTACTGATGTTTTTAAAAAACAAAAATAATATGTTAACGAAAATATATATATATATATATGAGCAATGCTATATGTACACCCCCAAAGGAAGTGTACATCTTACACCCACCCATCCAAGGGTGGGGGGGTCACTTCACCCATCCAATTGTGAAGTGACCCCTCACCACACCCCACCCATTGGATGCGTGGGGTGTGTGATGTACACCCCAAATGGAGGTGTACAAGTAGCATTTTCCTATATATATATATATATATATATATATATATATATATATATATATATATATATATATATATATATATATGTAGGGTGGACCTAGCCAGGGTTGGGTCGGTCGGGTCATACTATGCTCAAGCCCGACCCAACAAAAGTATCGGACTTTGGGTCGGGTTTTAACCCAAATTTAAAAAAATTCTAAGCCCGGGGTCAGGCCCAAGCCCAATGCCCAATACCTATCTAACTTCATGGAGGCCCACTATATGATGCATTTATCACATAGTACATATATTTTTATGCATACCATATATATATATCTATAACTCTATATGATTTCTCCTATTTTTTGCCACGTGTCAAATTTTCTTTCACTCTTCTCTTTTTCAATTCTCAATGAATTAATGATAGACTCTTCATATTTCTAACCCCCAACTCTTCTTATTCCTAACTCTCAATGAATTAATGATAAGTTCTTTCCATTTCCAACCTCCAACTCTTCTCACTTCCTACTTTCAATGAATTAATTATATCTCCCCCTTTTTGAGTTCTTTTTATTATTATTCTTCTTCTCTCCCTCTTTTTCTAAGCCTCCTTCCCGTCGTGGAGAACCTCCAAATCTCCTTGTCCTCCTCTTCCTCCTCCTCCTCCAAGATCAAAATCTCCATCGTCCACTTCATGGCCACCTTCTTCCAATCCAACTCTCCGTTTTTGAAAATCTTTCAAAACGGATCGGGCAGCCTGTGGGCTACCTGGCCGAGCACGGCCTCAAGCCGGGCTGCAGCACGGCACGGTGTTGTAGCACCCGTGCCAGCCCGGCCCGGCCTGATATTTCGAGCCATGCTGGGCCTCTATCTCCAGGCACGATGACCCAGCACGACCTGGCCCGAAGCAGGCTAGGACCGTGCCAGGCCTAAGAAAGACCGGCAACTCGGCACGACATGCCCCATTCGAGCCGTGCCAGTCGGGCTAGTACGGCCCGCACCCCAAGACCTTGGGCCTTGAGATTTACCCTTCTCCCCAGGAGCTCTCCTCCTGAGGTCTGCAATGGCAAACCCTGCGAGAAGTGGTTGTGGTCCAATGGACCAAATAATTTTGGTCCATTGAACCAAAATCCTCACTCAAATTTATAAATAAAAATAATATATTATTTATATTTTAAAATTTTATATATTTCTAAAAATTTAAAAATAAAATTTTAATGGGCCGATCCGAAGCACAGACCGTGCCTGGGCAGGAGGCCTCGTAACTCCGGCCCGGATTTGAAGTCGGGCCGGGCAGGCTTCTAGCCCGTTTTGATTCGAAAAATGTGGGTCGTGCCAGCCCGGAGAGAATGTAATTAAGTCGGTAGGAAAATATAATCATAGACATAAAAAAATTACAAAATAACGAAATAATGAGAAAATTAAATTTTTTTTAAAAAAAGTAAAATATAAATAAGTGATAATTGAAATTTACCTAATAAAAAGATAAAAACTCATGAAGATGAAGCGGTAATAAAACCGATGATGGGTACGAAAGTTAAGGGAACAATAATTTGGTGTTTAGTACAAATGTCATAAATAAAGGGTAAATTGCACTAAAAAAAACCTATAAATAAATAAAGGGTAAATTGCACTATTAGCCCATAAATTTTTAATTCATGTTTCATTTTGGTCCATAAACTTTTAAATGTTACGCTCAAGATGCGTCAAACTGTCAACAATACTTTTATTTTAATTATTATATTTTTAATAATATTTTGTTTTAGTATTTATTTTGTAATAAAGATTGCTACTGGTTTTTTTTTGTCTCACTCTTATAAGTTAACAACCTAAGTTTTAATAATAAAATAATTATAATACTAAAAATAGTAGGCTTGAAATAAAAATAAATAATTATTCGATAAATATATGTTACATAAATATACAGATATACTGTATATAGGGACTAAATTGAAACTTTACAAGTTTTTTAAAATAAATTTAAAAGTTTAAGAAATTACATGAAACATAGTTAAAAGTTTAGGGACAAATTGTTCAATTTACGGCATAAGTTTGTTTAGAAGTGGAAACAACAGCTTAATTACCTCAACTCAGTTTAGTTTGAAATTAATTTCGAGCTAAAATTTAAACTCAAAGTTGATTTAAAATTAATTCGAGCCAAGTTAGAGTGAGTCTAATTTTGAACCGTTTGAAATTATTAACACCATACAATTTGTAGTTTAATTTTCATAAATATTATTTAAAATTTGATACATAAAATATATCTAATAATTCAATATACAAAATAAACGCTTGAAATGCGATATTATAATATTAAAATAAATAATTTATAAGTTTATATTTCTAATATTGTGATGAATGTTTATTTTTATTTATATTTTGTTCTAGCCTAACATATTTTTTCTTGGCTTTCAATCTTCATATTATTTTTTTTTATGCGGTCACAAAATAAATAAATTATATAAACAACTATTAAACTTAACTATCAAATCATATGTAATTAAAATCAAATTTTTGTATAAATATAATAATTTTTTATCTTAAGAATATATACATACAACTATATATAATAATATTTTTTTTTGCTATAATATAATAAAATCATATTAAATTATAATTCTTCAACATTAAAAAATTAGTTAACTATATTAAAAATAAGTAAAATATTTTTGAATTTTCATAACCGCTTAATTCAATATATATTTTCTTAATAAGTATACAAGATTTATAAAAATAAGATTAACGTCCTGTCAAAATTTTATAAAAATAAAACAATAATGAATATATAATAAAAGAAAATACTAAATGATAACATCGAAAAATCATAATAAGTAAATATTTATGTACAATATGAAATAGTTAAAAAAACAAAAATCCAACATTAAACCAAGTTCACATAGGTTTTAAAAACCATCACATGCAGTGACATAATGTTACACCCCGGACCTACAACGAAAGTCTCCGAGACACGCAACAGACCTGTCATGTATACGAGGACGCCTTCCATACACACAAAGCGTTCAAAACTAACCTACAAAAGAACTAAAATCTACGATTAAGCATATATTAGAGCATAAGAAGACTAACCAATAGATATCACTGTACAAAAATACATACAAGATTCATCTCCTAAAATATAAATACAAATAAAAGGTTCTGACCTGCCAAGTCCCAACGTACAATATGTAATATAACCCAAGACTACAAAGCTGGTGATCCACTTCTACTGAAAATAACATTGGGTAAAAGCTGCTATTTACGGTGCAATTCTCTTACTTTGATCCAGAGCTGGTTCGGAAGATCATGAAAAGTAGATCACAAGAGGGCGTGAAAATTGCAAAACAGTAGTTTCTAATGGGTACGGTCGACGACAATCATGGCCTACCTACTAGATCTACCAGAGACAAGATAGAAAAAACTGCAGTAATAAACAATTAATAAAACATAATAAAGTAAACTTACAAGACACTACATTGTCACGCCTCTACACCAAAACTTAAGACATCTCTATCCATTATAATAAAATTATGCTATAGCGACACTTTTAAGTGTTTCTAAAATCTGAACAAATACCGCTGGCAAAAATACTGACACTTATTATTAGTGTCGTTATATATGCAGTTGCTAGAGTGTATAGCGACATTATTAGAATGTGTCCCAAAAATATTTCTCTATAACCTAATTTTTATATAGATGAAATATAGATAGGACATTTGCACAAAAGTATTACAAAATGTGTCCATATAACCTAATTTTGTTGTAGTAATCCCAATCCCGAAATTAACGGATTATCCTGAAGAACACGTAAAAACTCACCAATCCAACTCAACGGTACTTTGGACTCAGTCCTGAACTAATTGACTCAACAACTCGGTTAAGCATGCGCCGCTTACTGCTCGTACCAATCTAAACGGTTCAAATACTATAATATTAACTAAACATCGGCATGCCTATATCTACTACTATTAATCAACATAAAAATAGTCACAACACTTACATTTAACAAACAAGCATAATAAGTAATTCACCATTCTCGGCTACATGGAACCCACCTGAATCGCAAATCCTGACAAAACACGGAAGGCAGCAAGACAATACGCATTGCAACAACCCCCACGCACATACGACATCACCCGAAAAAATTCGACAGCCCACGCAACATAAAATCTCGGCCCTAACAGACAAACACAAAAGGGCAAAAAACTCAAATCTAAAGACACTAACAATCTAAACCTATAACAACAAACTCTGTCTTGAAAATTCCAAATAAATAATATAAAAAGTAAGACCTATCCCAAAGTCGACCCGCCGCAAAATCACACGCACGCGTCCGTGCTCGACTCCTCAGAACGATCCACACGCTCCACGGCACTCCCTACGCGCTCTCTATTTCCCTTTCCCTCTCCCTCGCTCTCTGTTTCTCTATCTAAAACCCCACAAAACGAGTGAGAAGAAAGAAAAAATAAGAAAAGAGAGGGGCCTGAGCTTAAATAGCCCAAAAAGAGGATTTTGGCACCCGAAACCCACTTTTGTTCGCCCGAAACATCCCAATTTGGGCGGCCCAACGCGCAGAAGGCAACCTGAAAGAATCGAGTGACTACAGTGGATGTTTCGGGTGCCCGAAACGTCCCCTCACCCTTTGCTTGGTCACATGTGCGTCACATTGCGTGTCGCGTCACGCCAAACCCGCTTCCCCGCGTTTCAAGCAGCCGGCTCATAGATTTGAGCCAAGTATTGTACTAAAAATAAAAGATGAAATAGAAAATCTTTTAAAAGCTGGTTTTATTAGACCGACTCGTTATGTGAAATGGCTCGCAAACATAGTTCCCATAAAGAAAAAGAATGGAAAACTAAAGATTTGCATAGATTTTAGAAATCTCAATCTGGCTACTCTAAAGGATGTCGTGAGTGTCAGTTCCACGGGCCGATCCAACGGGTTCCGGCCTCGGACATGCACGTCATTATTAAGCCATGGCCATTTAGGGGTTGGGCCATGGATCTGATAGACGAGATCCAGCCGAACTCTTCGGCTGGGCATAAATTTTTAATAGTGGTCGTGGATTATTTTACCAAATGGGTAGAAACCAGGCCAATAAGACAGGCTACTCAAAAGGATATTATCTAGTTTGTTGAAAAATTGATTTTGCATCGATTTAGTGTTCTGGAGACCATAACAACCGATCAGGGAACAATGTTCACCGGCGAGACATTCATTCGATTCTTAGAAGTGAGACGGATCAAGTTGTTGAATTCGTCTCCTTACTACGCTCAGGCTAACGGGCAGGCCGAGACAATGAATACGGTGGTCATAAATTTGATGAAAAGACACATTGGGAAACACCCAAAGAAATGGTACGAGAAATTGTCTGAATTTCTCCGGGCCTACCAAACAACCATCAAGACCGCCACAAAGTCATTCCTTTTCACTTGGTCTACGGACATGAGGATGTATTACCGGTCGAAATCATGATTCTGTCTCTGAGGGTCGAAAGGTAACGTGACCTGAGTAATCGAGAATATGAGCTCTCGATAAATGAAGAGTTGAGCGAGGTGTGCGAGACTAGGCTAAAAGTGCTCGATCATCTACGGGCCTACCAACACCGAGTTCAAAATGCATACAATAAAAAAGTAAAGGCCAAGTTGTTCAGCGTGGAAGACTTGGTGTCGAAGTTAATGCTACCCATCGGCAAAAGGAGCCGATTGTTTGGGAAATGGCTCCCAAATTAGGAAGGACCATTCCGTGTCATCCAAGTAACAAGGGAAAATTCCTACTACTTAGAAACATTGGATGGATCGAAAAGCGATAAGCCGATCAATGGAAAATATTTGAAACACTATCATACATCGGTATGGAAAGATGCGGGGTAAAGAAATGGACAAGAGCTTCACATTTAATAAACCGATATATACACGAGTCAAAATAACAAATACAAAAGTGTTTCAAAGAAGAAAAAGTCGTGGTCGAAGGAACCAGCTGGCCTTGCCGAAAAACAAGAAACCTGACCACCCTTAAAAGCCAGTCGGAGTGAGACAAGGTATCTCCCCGGCGGAGAAGGTAGATAATGTTGAGCAGCCTGAACTCCTCCAACTCCTAAAGATGGAGGCAAAGTCTGGCCTTCACTCCAAAGATCTTCATAAACATAATCATCCATGACAGCCTGAAGTCTGCTAGTTCGCCGTGCATAAAGTCCCAAATTGGTAGATCACGCATGAAGGTCTTCCCAGAATAAACCCAACTTGAACCCTAGAGTCAGGAGTAGGTTTTGTCGACCGACGTCAGGACACCGTTAGATTCAAAGCTGAGATATTGCCTCAAAAGAGTCCTTAGTGACGGAAGAATTGCAACCAGGACGTGTTCGGCAGCGGCAAAGCGGTAAGAGTCTTCATATAGAAAGAATGCGATGTGAAGAAGGCAGCAAGCACTGCAGTTTAAATAGGCAAACGAGGGAAAGCGGAATGATGATAGTCGTCCCTCTGAAAACAGCAGCATTTATGACGATATGACTGGCGCGAGGTTGCTAGCCGTCAAATGAGCTGACAACGCGAGATGAGCCCTAGCAATATTTAATGAAGGAATGGCGAAGGACAGAGTCGCCGTACTGCGGTCGTTGGACCGAGACCGAGGAAGATTGGCCTCTGCTTGCCAATCCCTCGATCAGTGAGCAAATATATTGTCAGAGTACAAAGAGATAATCAGGGATCTCGTGACGCGTGCCGATCATTAATTAAATTTCAACAATCACCTGAACAATACATCAGGCGATTACCGATGGGGCATTATTGAGGTCAAAAATATCGCCATATTGAACGCACGGTGGTCAAGTTGGGGGGGGTGATATGTCGCGCAAACCATCGATTAAGGTTACTAGCTGATAGAAGAAGTAGCCGATAGAAAGGTGTTAGCAACGAGCGCACAAACTAAACAAAATCAATTGGCGGACAGAGAAGTAAAAACCAAAATGTCACAACAGAGAATAACACACAGATTTACGTGAAAAACCCTTTGCAGAAAAAAAAATTCGAGCCGAAAGAGGAGAGGTTCACTATGTAGAAAAGAGAAATACAAAAGTTTTTGTACAATCGCTCGATCTCTCTAGGGCAAACACGAAAGGGAAAAGCTAGCGCCTCGCATCTGGAAACGCGAGGATCACGTCTCACCGCGCTAATCTTAGGGATGAATGTCGCACCGCGGCCGACGAAAAAGAGCTAATATCTAACGAGAAGGATCACTCAAAAAGAAGTAGTTGAGAGATACGCTATGACGTCTCCTTTAGTTCACCCATATTACCCAAACGGCGGACCATACATGTCACGCCCGGGGGTAACCAGAACCCGGGCCCGCCAACAGATCCGCCGTGCACAGAGTTTCCATGTACACGAAGCGCTGGTAACCTGCTCAGATAGATAATATACAATAGAAGAGCATAACAGAGCTGAACTAATAAAACTAACAATAATCTCAGACTGAAAAAAACTGTAAACTGAAATAAAAGTACAATATACTCCCAGCTCACCAAAATAATACAACCAGCTGGCCACAGCCAGACCCAAAAGTAAACTACTATAGTCTGAGATACAAAAGGGGAGTACAGTAATAGTCTAGCTAAACTCTCGCTCGGGGTAGACGATCTAGCTAGTCGGCGATCCTCTTACCTCGATCTGCCGCTGAAGGCCCAGCAGCTCCCACAGTCGACTCTGCAAAACAAAGGGGAAGAAAGAACAAGAAACAACAATGGGGGTGAGAACTACTAGATAAACCAGTAGCCTCCCCTAGTGGGTAAAACCTCTGATGCTGACGCACCCACTAGGAATAAAGAGGCAAAAAGGAAAGAACAGTGGTATGCAATAAAGACTGCTGAAAAGAAACTACCACTACTATGCCTCTAAATGCAGTGCCAAAAGATGACTGTATAGATGCAACTATAAAGCTGACTGCCCAAAGAAAACCCAATCAGAGGGCCAGGAAATACTGGCACTGCCTGCTCTGTCATCACTCACAACTCACCAACTGACCGGCACCCATCACGGTCTAAAAGCCTACTCCGGAGTGGCACTCGAGGGGAGCGACCCACACGAGTAAAGTATCTCTGTATCAATCATCTCTGTAACCAATGTCTCACAATAGCAGGACTGGATCATGACCATGATCAAAGTGGGAATACTCCATCCACTAATGCAACCCCGATCCCCAATCTGATGTGATAATAACATCCGGTCAACCGCCCAAAATCCGCGTTACCGCTGAACCCATAAGACCCAATCTGATAAGGTAAAAACATCTGGTCAACCGCCTAACATCCGCGGTTGCCACTATGCCCCACAATCCCCAAAGACAATCCCAACTGTCCCAAACTCAAGTCAGAGACACCACTATCTCCAAAATCCCGATCAGACTCGAGCATCATGCATCGATAGAGAAGAATAACAATAACAGATGTTTTCTCCTAAGTCAAGTCCCATAATATCGTGCTGCAATAAGATAGTGGCCTAACTAGATGTCCAATGAGCATGCAAGTGTTCTCTTTTAAAAACATTTAGAAAGGAACTAAGTTTCATGTGAAGAATACTTTTAGAACATTTTAAAAATATTGTTGGGTTACTAATTGGCATGCGGTTCACGATACAGCAATTGTCCAATTTCTTGTCCCAGATTATCACATAGAAGCTACTAAATTAATTTAGGGGCCAAAACAATAGGTTCATATATCACAAGTTATCTATCACATGTATAATTGGGAAACTCTTTTATTCCTAGTGTGCAAATCAACAAAGAGGGATACGCAACCACCCACCTCGAAAAGCGTGCACAATGACCCAGAAAATACCCGCTGTCCTCTAAACACACCGTCAGCTGTAACAATATCCTACAACATCACATAAGTGTACACGGTGTAAAAATAACAATTTCCAAACACACAATTTGCTGTTTTAAAATCAGCACGCAAAACGAGGAATTTTCACCTCTGTCCCGAGCTCCTAAAATCCCAGAAAAATCACGGTTGCGTTCCTCGCGAAAAATAGCCCAAAATCGACTCTTGAATCGCCTCGATCCGATATTCCTACGCTGAGAAACAATTCGTCGAAGTTGCCGCTGTCCAAAAATCCAAACAGCAAAATGGGGGGTCAAATCACCTCGGGAATCGTGCCAAGAAATCGGAATCCAGAGAAACCATCAACAAAGTAAAACGAAGCCCTACCTCTTAGGAACACACTGGCGCAGAAATCGTCGGAATCGGACCTCTGTACTGTCGCGAGGGAATCCTCGGACTAAAAGCGACGATAACGGGCCCGAAAACGAGGGGGAAACCGGGCACACTTGTAAAATCCGGAGCGCCCGTGTCCGATCTTCCCCGAAAATCTGGGAACCACCACGAGGTAGAACAATGTGAGATGAAAACTTACTCCTTCACACACCTCACCCATGGTTCTTCTCTTTTCTCCCTCGAAATCCAAGAAGAGAATGGGAGGTGGCTATTTATAGGCCCCCAAACACAATTGGGATAATCGCGGCGGTCCTGTGTCCCCACTTTCAGGGCGCAGGGGGAGAGTCGGGCTGCTACAGTGCGGCCGACTGCCACGCTCAGGATTCGGGCGACTTCACGTGCTGCCTCACCCACCCGGGCCCGCACACTGTATCCCACCCCTTCCGACCGTCCGTCCAACCGACCCGGGCCCATGGCCACGCCAACGCGTCCGCCAAACAGCGGCGCCGTGCGGCCCAGCGGGGACGCGCCACGCGTCCCCCTGCGGGGCGGCGGGGTGGGTGGCGCCCGCCAATGGCGGGGCGCCACGTGGCGGCCGCTTCCCCGCCCGCCACGCCCGCCGGGCGCCGCCTGCGCACCTGCGCCGCGCGTGCGTACGGCCGCGTGCGTACGGCCGCAGGTGCGCGCCCGCGGGTGCACCCCGCGCACCTGCGCCAACCAACCCGGGGCCGCCACGTGGCGCGCCCCGGTGCACCGTGCACCGCGCCAACCCCGCGCCTGCCCGGCCTGCCCGCGCTGCCCGCGCACCCTCCCGTGCGCCGCGCGCCCTGGACCGGACCAACGGGCGCCTGCCACGTGGCCCGCCGGTGCACCGTGCACCGGCGGCCGCTCCGTGGACCGAGAGCGTGCGCCGGCCCAAAACAAGGCGCCACGTGTCCCGGCCGGTCCACAGATCCCCCCATGCACCATTTTGCGCAGAAAACTTCCGGGGGTCCGTTTTTGGGCATCCGGACTCCAAATTAAATAAGTAAATAGCCGTTTTCAAGCGTTTTTCCGCGCTGAATCCAAATACGGCCTCCGTTTAGCCTGATTCCACTCCTAAAATTCGGCAAAGTCAGCCGAAGGTCAGGCTGACTTCCAAATCCTCTCTGAGTCCAAACAACACATCCCTTTGACATGTTGGGGCCCAACACACCAACACTAGGTGTTCCACACCCCGAAACAGGGGAAAACACAGGGGAAAAACTGGGACACTACATCCTCCCCCACTAACAAAAGTTTCGTCCTCGAAACTAAAATCATACCTCAATCCAGAGCCTCGAACAAGTAGGGGTAGGCGTCCATCATCTCTGACTCGAGCTCCCACGTCGCCTCGCGCTCATCATGGTTGCTCCAAAGGATCTTCACATAGGGAATGGTCCGATTGCGCAATTCTTTCACCTCTCGATCAAGAATCCGCACTGGGCGCTCCTCATATCTCAAGTCCTCGCTGATCGCGAGGGGTGCAAAGTCGATGACGTGCGACGGGTCGAAGACGTACCTCCTCAGTGTGGAAACATGGAAAACATCGTGGACACCAGCCAGTCTCGGGGGAAGTGCAAGTCGATAAGCAACAGGCCCGATACGCTCCAACACCTCGAATGGTCCAATGTATCGGGGGCTGAGTTTCCCGCGAATGCCAAACCTCCTGATCCCCTTGGACGGCGAGACTTTCAGAAATACATGATCTCCAACCTGAAACTCTAAGTCTCGTCGCCGAACATCAGCATAGCTCCTCTGTCGGCTCTGAGCGGTCTGAAGATGCTGTCGAATCACTCGGACCTTCTCCTCTGCCTCTAGCAGTATATCTGGCCCCAAGGTCCGTCTCTCGCCTACGTCACTCCAATAAAGTGGTGATCGGCACTTGCGTCCATACAACGCTTCAAACGGAGCCATCTGTATGCTCGCTTGAAAGCTGTTGTTGTACGCAAACTCAACCAAGGATAAGTGTCGAATCCAACCTCCGCCGAAATCCAAGACGCAAGCCCTCAGCATGTCCTCCAAGATCTGTATAGTCCGCTCTGACTGCCCATCAGTCTGGGGATGAAAAGCTGTACTGAATCTGAGCTGAGTCCCCATCGCGGTCTGCAAACTCCCCCAAAAACGCGAGGCAAACCTCGGATCTCTATCTGACACAATGGAGGCGGGTACTCCATGCAATCTCACAATCTCATCAAGGTATAACTGGGCTAGTCGATCGAGTGGCCAAGTAGTCTGCATAGGCAAAAAGTGCGCTGACTTGGTAAGTCGATCCACAACTACCCAGATAGCATCTGCTCCGCCCTGTGCCCTCGGCAATCCGACCACGAAATCCATCGTAATGTGGTCCCATTTCCACTCAGGATTGGGAGACTTTGTAACTTGCCAGCTGGCACCCGATGCTCAGCTTTTACCTGCTGACAAGTTAAACACTGGGCCACAAATCTCCCGATATCCCTCTTCATGCCATTCCACCAAAAATGTGCCTTGAGGTCCTTATACATCTTAGTCCCCCCAGGATGAAGGGTATAAGGTGTATAATGGGCCTCTCTCAATATCTGCTCTCTGATCTCAGCATCCACTGGCACACATGCTCGGTCCCTGTACCTCAGTACTCCCGCAGCATCCACTGTAAAGTCCCCTGACTGATCACTCGGAATCTGATCTCGAATCCTGGTCAAGTGGGGGTCCTCACTCTGTTTCTCCCTGATCCTGTCCAGCAGAGTGGGCTGCACGACTAATGACGTCAGTCTAGCAGAGACCCCAGGGGACACAACCTCTATCTCGAGCCGTCTCATCTCCTCCAATAGTGGCGCCTGGTCTGTGATCAACATAGACAAACTCTGCACTGCTCTCTGCTCAAGGCATCAGCGACCACGTTAGCCTTGCCTGGGTGGTAAAGGATATCCACATCATAATCCTTTAGTAGCTCTAACCACCTGCGCTGCCTCAAATTCAGCTCCTTCTGTGTGAACAGATACTTTAAGCTCTTGTGGTCGGTGTAGATCTCACAATGCTCCCCATACAGGTAATGGCGCCAAAGCTTCAGTGCAAACACCACGGCAGCGAGCTCTAAGTCATGGGTAGGGTAATTCTTCTCGTAATCCTTGAGCTGTCTCGATGCATAAGCAATTACCCTCCCTTCCTGCATCAACACGCAACCAAGTCCACTGTGCGATGCGTCACTGTAGATCACATATCCTTTCCCCATAACAGGGAGGGAAAGGATAGGAGCAGTCATCAGTCTGTCCTTCAGCTCCTCGAAGCTCTTCTGGCAGTCCTCACTCCAGATAAACTTAACTCCTTTACGCGTCAACCGAGTGAGGGGTGTGGAAAGCTTCGCAAAGCCTTCCACAAACCGACGATAATAACCAGCTAATCCCATGAAGCTGCGCACCTCTGATACAGTCGTCGGTCGGGGCCAATCACGAACTGCCTCAATCTTCGCCGGGTCTACAGCTACACCGGCGGCGGAAATCACATGGCCCAAGAAAGCTACCTCCCGAAGCCAAAACTCGCACTTTGCCAGCTTGGCATACAACTTCTTCTCCCGCAGAAGTTGTAGCACAGTCCTCAAGTGCTCCTCATGCTCGGCCTCGCTCCGGGAGTAAACCAGGATATCATCAATGAACACCACCACAAATCGATCCAGAAATGGCCGAAATATCCTGTTCATCAAGTCCATAAAGGCGGCAGGGGCATTAGTCAATCCAAACGGCATAACTGTAAACTCATAATGCCCGTACCGTGATCTGAAAGCAGTCTTAGGAATATCCTCGGCCTTCACCTTCAATTGGTGGTAACCAGACTGTAGATCAATCTTGGAAAAGACACAAGACCCTTGCAGCTGATCAAAGAGATCGTCGATGCGCGGCAGAGGGTACTTGTTCTTGATGGTCACTTTATTCAGCTCCCTATAGTCCACACACAGTCTAAGTGACCCATCTTTCTTCTTCACGAATAGCACCGGTGCTCCCCAGGGCGACACACTGGGTCTAATAAACCCTTATCCATCAAATCTTGCAACTGTGCTTTAAGCTCTCGCAGCTCAGCCGGTGCCATCCGGTAAGGAGCCTTAGAGATTGGCGCAGTTCCTGGAACTACGTCAATCACAAACTCAATCTCTCTGTCTGGCGGCATACTAGTCAGCTCAGGTGGAAACACATCCGGAAACTCGCGGACAATAGGGATATCCCCGAGTCCCGGTGCCGCCGTAGGCCCCTCAACAACACTAGCCAAAAAGGCTACACATCCTCGATGAATCATCCGCCTCGCTCGGGAAGTCGAAACCATAGAGGCAAAGAAAGCACTCTGACATCCCCGGTACACCAACACCTCCTGGCCTGGCTCTTCTAAAAGTGACAGTCCTCTCGGCACAGTCAATAGTCGCAAAATACCGAGCCAGCCAGTCCATCCCGAGAATCACATCAAAATCCCTCTGCAGCTGTTCAAGACCAACAGGTCTGCTGGCAT